>JAGVSP010001181.1:0-39868 GCA_022494985.1 Micrasema minimum
AATTTACTTAATATCGATGTGTAATCAAAGTGTGCTCAAGACTCAAGATATGCAACAATAATTGTCACAATATATTTGAACCTCATCTACCTACCATTTTTGTTATATTATTAGTGAGTGACATTGATCAAGTACGTGTGTAAATTAATATTGTTTGATTTGTTTTATTTTTTTGCAAATAATGTCGACCAAGAAAGAATAAATCATTAACTTATAAAATGCTTTCCCCAGTCGGGGCCCCCCAGTGAGAAATGCATTAAAAATAACAATATGACGTGTTAAAAACTGCAATGTACTAAATAAATAAATAAATTTAAATTAAATTAAATACATCGGAGTAAACCGCGGCTAAAAATCGCCAAAATGACACTAAATTCAAGTTAGATCGTATGAAAGGGGCTAAATCCCAAACCATCCATGCGCTTTGAAGCTGCAAGATAAGTAGTGATCTAGTCTCTCACATGGTCATCAGTCTCATCAACCACCATTTCATCAGTAAAACGTCCGAGTGCCTACTTTAAAAAAAAAAATCATTTCAACTTGTCACTTTCACCTACAACTTTGTAATATTATATAATTCATTACCTAAATTATAAATAAGGGGCTAGAATCCATGCGCTTGGTGGCAGCAAGACGATTTGTGAACTAGCTTCCTACAGCGCCCTAGAGCCGATTTTTCGTAAAAACAGCGCCACAAAAATAAAATTAATATAATCTGGATTTCAGGTACAGATACAATAAATTGAGCATAAATAAAAGTACAGATTTAAATTTTGAACGGGTGGTGGCCCAGCCTCATTCCGCCATGAATTGATTCCTGTTTTCAAGCTCAAGCTGCTTAGACTTTATTGAAAATAGTATTTACAAATTGAATCATGTGCAAATATCATTAGATTGCACAGATTTATTTTTTAAAAACATAGTTCTCGTGCATTAAGCTAGCAAAGATATTCAAGCTGGAAGCTAAAATTTTGCAGAACGTCTTAAAGGGTTATCAGTTTTATAGCCCAGCTAAGAAAACTGAGACTATAACCCGAGATCAAAAGGAGAGTTATTCGCAAAACTTTAAAAACGATATGCATGACTTTTAACGTCCTGCTTACTCATGTTAAATACTTGGTACAGACCAAAGGAAATTATTAGTTCCTTTTTTTATTTTTTATTTTATTTTATTTATTAAAATAAACGGCATTTAGTGCCTTTCAAATATCAAAAACGTTTACATATTAAAAGATTGATGTAGAATTACAAAGAAAAAAATATGTTAAATGAATATATATAATTAAATAAAATTATATAAAATATATGAAAAAGAAGCTAAAATACCATTTTATGCATATTACACGAACCATCAGAGATTTTTTCTCCAAAAATGGATTTTGAACATTTTTTTTGGCTACATCTGTTCGTCCGCCTCGTGGCATAGTGGTAACGCATTTGACTACTGTGCATGAAGTAAATAAATAAACATGTAAATAAATATTTCATATGTAATACCTTGGACTGGTGCTGAAGCGTATGACTGATCATCTTACCTTCGTGTAATAAAATGAATCGAACCCTCGACCTCATGCACGGTAGCCGAATGCGCTACCACTATGCCACGAGGCGGACATGACATATTGATTACAATATGTATTCTGCATAGTTCTCTATTTTACGTACCTCATATTGTTTAATTTGTATATTTTTCCTGTATGTAAAATTTAATATAAAATATAATATTATTGGATGGGGTGGATCTTACAATAATATTTTTTAATTCAGTTAAAGTGGTACAGAGATTAATTATTTAAGTTATATTTAAAAAAACCATCAACATTCTCAACAGAATTACTCTTTAAAATGTTTAGTGTGCCAACGATAGACCAAATCTATAAACAATATTCTATTTTGGAAATTTATAAAAAAAAACAATTAAAACACTTTGAGTGATCTAATCTATCAATGAGTTACCAAAATAATATTAAAATTCCAAAATTTCACACAAAACATTTCGAAAATAGTTTCTTATATAAGGGAATCATGTATTTTAATGAATTGCCCAATGAACTAAAAAAATATTAATTTCTAACACATTTATTTCAAACAACTATAATCACTATCTTTTGCTTACTTAATTGTTTATTTTGCATATCTAGTACCCGAGATTTATTTTTAAATTTACCCTACTATGATTACTACTTATATTTTACCTTGTTGTACTACTTATATTTACTACTTACTTATTATACCTTATACTACCTATATTTACCTTACTATGAATACTACTTATGTTATGTATTTTTAGCGTAACCTCCCTCACCAAGCACAAGAGCTTGTCTTTTTTATTGGTGAGGTATAGCGATTATTTTGTATAATTATTATTGTTATTAAGCTTTGTAAATTCGATAATGTATTAAATAAATAACCGGTAATAATTTATTCGATTTTCAAAGTAACCGATTATGCGCATCACTTTTTAATACCATTATTGCGTTAATTTTTAAACCGTTTCACTGTTCTGATTTTCAAATTGGAAAATGGAACGTCTTCCTGACGTCAGCTATAACCGGGGCGCAGTACGTGTCTTGTTAATTTTCTTTTGTGTCAACATTAAATCTCGATTTATCTTCTCCCACCTAATTTTATTGCTTTCCATACGCCGAACGGATTTTCCCCAACCAACCCTTTGTCGCATGAAACCCGCGTCACCCTGTAAACTGTAAAGGTTAACACTTTCCGTGTCAGGATATATTTAAATATATTTTTTTAATTTTAATCCAATTTTTGTTAGGTAGGATTTACCCACCGTGGTGTAGTCGAAGCGCGTTGGGCTATCATGCATGATGGCGCGGGTTCGACTCCCAACGAAATGATTATGCTGATGTGTGCGATGTATTGGGTATTGGTTCCGTATTGTCTTATAAGTTAAATCTAATTTTAAAAATTTTGAAGAATTATATTAAGTGAAATTCGTGGTTTATCATAGGTATACCATATTTGGTAAATTTATTTGAACAATTGTTGCATTTTATTTATCGCGTATATTCGGTTGGAATTTGCTTTCTGTATTGTTATTATTTCTTTTTTTTCCCTTTTAGAAATTTCTTTAAATATTTTTTTTTGTAATGGATTGAAAACTCCTGTCAATACTTTATTTGTACAGTGTAAATAGTATAATATATTTCACTATATTTATATATATTCTTGTGTATTCGTTGGAAGCATACTTCGATATATTATTTACACCAATGTTAAAAAAATATTGTTACAATTTAGCTCAAGAGTACTACTCTTTATTTATGTTTAATTTATGTATTTCGCTGTAAAGTGTATTTTTGTAAAAGGCAAGTGCCGTAAATAAATAAATAAATAAATATTTTTGAACAACATTTTGAATGAATACAAATACTTGTAGACAAATTACTGGATTATACCCATGCTGGGCTGATATCAGATATTATTGATATCGTACATTATTGATATCGTATTATTGATACGATATATTAGTACACTACGGAGATTTAGTTTATGGTCGTCGGTTTTATGTTTCCATCAATATAAATCATATGCTCACATTAAGTTAATTAATAAATGTAAATATCGTGATAATAATGAATTTAATAATGAAATTATGATGTTAAGGGCGTTTGCGCACTACAAGGAGTTATACTGTCCGGCATTCCGACTTTTCACGGTCCGGCACGCCATAAATTAATATACTAGTTTGTGCACTACATGTAATTTTACCGTCCGACATTTTACTGTTCCCCATTCCGGGCCGTATTTTCCGTTCCAAGAAACTTACCGCTGCCGTGCGTGGCGTGTAGTTTCAAAGGGAGCCAGCCAATCATCCGTTTTTTTCATGCCACATCGGACCGTAAAAAATCGGACTGCCGGACAGTAAAATCCTTGTAGTGCACAAACGCCCTAAGGCTCCATGGTGACACTTATATTGTAATTTATGTTTCTATGGGCGGGAGAAAAATCACATTAGTCATTTTTGCACCAACAAAAAAAATCTGATAACTTTATACATAAATAAAATAAAACAATAAAAAATGTATCACATTAATAAAAAGATCAATTAAAATTCCAAAAAATTCGTCTCGTTTAAAGTAGGTAATTAATGTAATAGTTCCCTCCACCACCGTAGGTTTAGTCTACATAACTAAAGTCTGTTTATCCGCTGAAGACTATCAGTCATAACATCCCAGTTTCGTAATATTCACCTGACATGCGTTTGAAATTAGTTCACGGTAGGCGAACCCATTTTTATATATTTACAAAATTAAGAAAGGTCTTTTATGTTGGTTCGGAGTTAGAGCGAATGGAAGATGAAAGAACGGCTAAAAAAATATATGATGCGACTGTCCCTGGATGTAGAAGTCGAGGAAGGCCGAGAAAGACATGGCATGATCAAGTAAAACAAGTGCTTGAAAGTGAGCATGTAAAAAGTCGGAATGCGTGCACGAGAAGATGTATGAATGTGGAGGAAGCAAGAGAAGTATGCCAAGACAGAGTGGTGTGGAGTTCTATCCTCTCTGCTTACCCCTTCGGGGAAATGGCGTGATGGTTAGTAAGTTAGAATAAATTGAATTACTTATTAAAATCACTTTTTTTAATATTTTAAATTTAATCTTACTTAAAATTAGCACCTGCGCCTGAAAGGGTAAAGGGCGAGATCGTGTCACACGGAATACCTAATTACAGGGTTCGTGTCGGAGTATTTATTGATCCACCATCACAGGCTTTGTATTGAAGGCATGTCAGGATCAACGAGCGAAATACGACAGCGGTGAAAGGGTTAATGCACTTTATATCACCGACTTGACAGCCTACCTATGTATATTTTATTTTAAATTTATTTCCCCATACCAAATTAACTTTTGTCACGTAAAACCTACCCCCTGTAATAACTTTTTTCAGTACTTAGTTCGGTATCTGAACCTATCCGGTACATGGATGAATGTACTGAAATATTAGTCGAGCAAATAATATAAGACTGCTAATACACTACTATTTTCCCTTTTCCAATGGTGCATAGGGCACTGCATCGGAACACCAAGTGTAGTGTATCTTGATCATTTTATTACATGACGGTAAGATGATCAGTCATACGCTTCAGAATCAGTCCAAGGTATCACACATTAAATTGAATATCAAAATTACATGTAAATAAATATTTCGTGTTGATCCCCTTCGGAAATCGAACCGGCGACCTCATGTACGGTAGTCAAATATGCTACCGCTGTGCTACGGGGCAGACAAACAAGTATTTTTTTACCCGTAAGTATAGGAATATGTAACAATTATTATTAGGTATATACTGTGCAATAGTATTTTTATAATGATAGAGTTAGTAGTGTGAGTCATTCTTTCAATGTGTGGTGCAATAATTATTTTAAATCCTAGTATCAGAAACAAATTTGTACCTGTATTGTATAGTTTGTTATAAAATTTATTAGTGTTGTTCTAATATATTATATTTTTTTGATTCTGAATTTAACTAACTAAACCATCACGCCATTTCTCTGAAGGGGTAGGCAAAGAGGATAGAACGCCACACCACCTTGTCCTGGCATACTTCTCTTGTTTCCTCCACATTCATACAACTTCTCATGCACCCACGTCGATTGTTCCGACTTCTTACATGTCAAGCACTTGTTTTACTTGATTATGCCATATCTAGAGATCACACATGAAATATGAATATGAAAATATAAAATATAAGACACTTCAGTATATTGGTTTTTCTATTATAATATTGTTGCTATTTTACTAAAAAAAATTGTGCTTTCGTATTTTATATGGGAGTTGGATCATGAGAAATACCTACATATAAATATGTGTTCTTGCTATTTTACGCTTAACGAATAATGAAAATAATATTTATGATTTATGAAAAATAAGTCTAGTTCTTTTCTTAAGGGAGGGGGAGAGGTGTGATGAAAACGACGGAATAATAACAGGAAAGGGGGGTAAGGGTAGAAACAGGAAGGAAAAAAACGATAAACGAAACCGGTTTAAAAAAAGGAAGTGTTTTGAACGGAAATGTGCTTCGGGGGGCCGTTAATTATCACCATCAAAGAAATTATTATTTGGTAGAAATGCTTAAGCACCCTAAGTGACTGCGCAGATACAAAATTAAGCCATTTTTTAAAATGAGAAAGTAATAATATCTTAATTTAAAATGTTCGTTAGACGGTAGAAGCATGTATGGGTTAATATTTTTTCACCCTACCTTAACCCTACAATTCATGATTTAAAAAAAAATGGATTGACTATGGATGACAGACAGTGTTCACATGTGAAGCGTCGCGCCATTTTACTGTATATTGCCAGATATGGATATCAAATACTAGGTGAAATGGGGAATGTTGTTATACATCAAGTGGCCACTTAACCCAACCAATGACAGGTTATAAGCCCTGTAAACGCCTAGATATCCTCATAGCTCAATCAGTTAGCAAAAGACTCACGAAAATTTATAAAAGTAAGCAAGGATTGAAATACCACAGAGTTCAGAATATAAATAAAACAAAGCTATAGAAATTCAATGTGTGTAATTAAAATATAAGTATGTTTACAAGGTTAAGAAGATGTGTTAGGCACGGTAAGTATATAGGTTATAATTTTGACAAGATATAAACAAAGATATAATTGCAAATATAGGTTGAAAACTTAAGTAATGAATCCATCCATCGAATCATTCATACTGGAATTTACAATTAAAAAGTTCTACGTCGAAGATTAAAGAAAAAAAAACAGGCTAGTGTTGAGATGAACGAAGTGATTTTGAGGTTAAGAATTTTAATTTTATGTAGAGGTGAAATTTTGAAGAGAGGTGAAGAATCCATGTATCGTCAGTGTGCAGTGTCCACATCAGGACCTGCACGAGGTGAAGCTTTGTTAATTAGTCCTTTGAGGCATCAAATTGTAAAAAATATCCTCACACGTGGTCCAGAATTTCACGCGTGAGCGATGACGGATATGGGATAATATCTGCGTTCCGTGATGTACCGGTCAGCGTGTGACACTCGGTAACTAGCTGATAACTAGACACGGATCAGTGTCTAGGCCATTTTTAATTTATAATATTCTATATATTATGTCATGGGATATAGAAGAAGTATAAAGGGAGGGAATTAGACCTGAAAAGATTAAAGTGACTGGGCTGTAGTACGTAGTTTTGATTCGGGGATGGAAGTTAATATTAAAAAGCTATAACACTTACGATTACGTCTTCATTCCCCAGGATTTATGCCGGGTCGGCCTGAATAGAAAATAAATGCGGCCGTTCGCCATGACAGTTATTTTTGCAAGAAGGAATCATAGACGAAAAAGCTCAGAACGAGATTTCACTTACCATAGAGCAGATTCTGTGGTAATGAAATAAGGTAGAATAACGGGGTCAAAAGTTAAATTGCTATTTTTTTATCAGTTAAAAGGGAAGTCAGGAATGTCATTCTTACGAGAGGCGGGAGAATAACATGACAACACTCCCTTCCTCGATAAACAAAAAAAAAAGATTTCAAGAAGTTACTATTAGAGATTTGAAGATGAAGTTTTGGAGTAAGAATCAAACATACGTACTACAACAAAATATGGGTTACCAAGTTGTATTAGTAATTTCCTGTGTGCCCTTGGTTCGAAGGTACACAAGGAAATAGTAGAATTCTGAAACATACAAAAATTATTACATCACATAGAAATTCTAAAATAAAGTACGTAGATATTTCAGTCACTTGCTTGGACCATCTAGTAAATTTGGTTTTGGAGAACTGGCTTCGCTTGGGACATATTCCCTCATAGCAAAAACGAGCGCCGAGCAGTTCTTTGTCGAAACATTAAGGTTTAGTAACCTCGACTTCAGAAGCTGTCTTTAACAGAAGTAAACAAAGCGCTCTTTTTGGAGACTACACTCCAGATTTGACTTTATTTCATTATTAATACAAAAACAAGTTAAACAAAGCATTCTGTTTTGAGATGAAAACTCCAGAATGTTTTGGGTTGGCGGACACTTGTCCTCAGTGATTGTTGTGTGCATTTCTAGCACCTAAGATTAATTATCCTAAATACCACAGCATGACATCACAGCTGTTCAATATTCTAACATTATGTTTAGTAAACAAAAACTTAGAGAACTTTTATACACATCGTATAACTATGAACGTACACATTTTTTGTACAAGAAAAAACTAGGTCAACAACGAAAAGGTTGTTGACAACGTGATACACTACAAGACAAAAACATCATTATCAAGAAACAAGATAAGGAATAGCATATAGCTAACTATCTACACGTTGAAAGGTTTGTGCAAAAAGAAAACAGGTAATTTCTATTATCAATTGAAATCAATATCACATCAAGGATTGATATTTATTACAGATTAATTTTGCAATTCACACCTCCAGACGTCTCCTTTAGCTAGCATTGCAAAATCAAAACTGGGGCAAGAATTTAAATGGAATGTTTTAGGAATTTTTTTTGAGTATTTATTTATATGATTTATTAGCAAACTGTTTTTCTTTTTGACAACAAGAATCTATGAAAATCTCACCTACTGTCAAGAGTTTCATAGTCCTTTACTAAGGACGGATAATAAACTTATGAACAATCTGTACTTACACTACATTAGAAGGTAAACAGATTTAAAAGAACATTCATTTTTCTCTTGCAAGTAGAAAATTCCCAGTGAAAGTTTGCTAGATAAGAATGAGATTTAATATTTAATTTGACAGTTATTAATTTTCATTACATTTTAAGATAATGTTTATTGTGTCGTGAAACTCACAGATTCTAGAGTCTGCATGGTGCACTTGAACAAACATTAGATCAAAGCGAACGAAGTTGATTATTGTTTATTGAATTACTTGCAAGAAAAATAATGATGTACTGCCAAAGCAGTTTGTAAAAGAACACAAGTTTCCTAAAGATAAATGTAATTAGGTTCGAGTAAATGCTAACTTTTAGCCTAGACGCAAACCTCAAGCTAATTGTGATTGCACACAATCTAATATACTTTTTCTATTTTAGACTGTTTTTACCTGTCTACTGGTATCGCGCAAGTCTTCGGGAACATTGTCAGCCCTCCCTACTACAGAGGCTCTCGTAAAAAGAAGATAGAAATTAACCCCCAGAGCGTGGTTATTTCATAGAAAGTTTTCAGAAAAACAAGGCATGCAATCGCTTCTAGGATCGCACCCTCAAAAATAAGAGATGTCCTGCAACAGAACAAGGAGATACAGCGATACGCGTTTTTCCTTCGCGTACCGATCGTATGTACACAAGAAGAGAATTTTCTCGAGCAAAAGCGAGAAAACACACAAAATCGTTTCCAGTGGGAAACACAAGACTCACAGTACAGTATTACGAACACATAATACAAAAAAAAAAAAATCCTTTCAAAAAAGAATACATCCATTACACATAATACGAGAATAATACAGGCACGCGCCCTATTGCATTCCATCAAGTATTCTGCCTAACCACAACCATCATAAAGATAATTTCTCAGACGAAATTTCAGAACAACATTTTTACACAAGATAACAAGGCATTCACCGATTTATATTGAAGCAGGCATCGTGCCCTATGCACCAATACAATGATGAATAAACATTGTCTAGGCATCCGCCTTAAGCGAAAAAAAAAAAATTTTCAAAAGAAAAAAAAAATTAATTTTCTAAAGCAAAAGATGATAGTACATGGATGCCCTATGCACCATGCATATCAACGTATATTTAAGTAGAGTAAACTTTTCAAAACAAAAGAAATATATTCAAAAAGATTTCCAGGCCATATAAGATTTGCATATAACACATCGCATGAATTTAATATTTGAATTGCCATCATTCACAGTGTAATGAAAATATTTTATATTATTCATAAACGCATTCAAAAACCAGTTTAAGCAATACCGATCAAATGACCCAACAACATTCTAAAAATAGATTGTACGTGATTCGAGTAATTCATGCGTCATGACCTAAATATGACAGATAAATAAACTCCATAAATAATTATCTATTGTCGACGATAGATGTCGCACTAGATTTATTCACATTTTAAAATAGTAAACAAGGTTATTACAATTGCATTTTTAGCAAATAAAAGTTTTCAAGCAATTTAAATATATAAGGATATATTGAATATATGCATTTACTATAAATTTGAAGGATATATTGATATTTATGCATTTGGAACTATTTTTAAATTTGAATATTTAACAAGTGCATACATAGATGTTACTTTTTCCGTGAATGGAATTTAAATTTTTAATTGTAAATCGACCCACACTAGAATCTAGAATCATACATAGATGTCATTTATTCCAAAGCTTCCTTTATTTCAGCCATCGTTGTCTCAGGAAAAATATTTCCTCCATAATGCAACGAAAAAGTTTCGCCAAGCGAAAAAAAAATTTAAAAAAAAATAGATTTGAGAAGTCAAAATAAGTTAAAATAAACGATATGTTATAATATCAAACGTACAACCTGTATAATTTGCTGACGAAGTGTCGTCGGCCACGGTGTGCGTGTTCTCAGAGAATTTTATAATAGCAGCTCCATATTCCATTTAGTTCCTCAATAGTTAAACTTTCCAATTCGTCGTCTGTAATTTAAAAAAAATATCTCAGTATCCATGCTTTACAAAAATGTCATAGTTTGCCCACTGTGCGAAAAGGCATAAAGAATAAATAAAGGAAAAGTCAATCCTGTATTTTATAAAGATGTATTAACTTTTAAAATAGTTAATAGTAAGAATTTGCCTCATGGCATTAGATAATTGTACAACAATCTACACTCCACATGTAGGTAGGTAGAATTGGTAAAAGTTAATTTTACAAAGTTTATTTGTAAAATTTACAGGTTATCATAGAATGATTTTCCACAATAATCTTCAGTAAAAGGAAGTAACGTTCACAGCACAGCACAAGATGTAAGATTCAATATAATATTGAAAAAAAAAAAAAATGTTGTTCAGAATACAGCATTCCAAACACAAGTTATTTCACAGAAAAAACTATTCTGCAAAATATTAGATAATAATTTTTTTTTTTTTTTCACTACTGAAATAGATTCACTTCTTCCAGATGATTCAATAATATAAAAGATAAAAAAACTTCTTTTTACTAAGAATTCAGCAAAAAAAAAAAAAACAAGATGAGAATCAAATTTCTCACAGCACAAGTGTATTGTATCAAGGTTGCCACAAGAGTGTTTTTTGATTCTACCCACGCCAGCTTTTTCCATCAAGTTTGTGACAAACTTAATTTACAAAAAAAATTTCTACCTTCATGTTCAAATGCATACAGTAGATATTTTGTCCAAAAAAAATAAATTTTTGAGAGATTGTGTTATTTTTTCAAAAAAAAAAAAAAAAAGGTAAAATAACCAAGATCATGCCAGCCTACAGCATATTTGTGACATGCAAAAAATAGCCACACAATGTGATGTCTTCTGCATCAGTATGTTAGCAGAACAAAAAAAAATAAGTAGACATATAATGTCTGACTTAATTTTAGAGAATTTGTATTCTCATAGGAAAGTAAATCACCAGTAGCTTTCTGTATCAGAAAATTGATTAGAAAGAAAAGAAAAATAAACAAAAATAGAACTTCAATAATGAGCGATTTCACCTGATTCTTTGTCAGATGTTCTCCTTCTTGGCTGCAGGGTTGAAGTAGCGTTCATACGTCATAGCAGCACGCCTACTCTAGTCCTTGCATCCGGTTGCAGCATCAAGTTGCTCTGCCATGTCCTCCGTCTTGGCACGTTCAGAGGTTGGGGATTTTTGGGAAGGGAATGAGATAGAGGTTTTTGACATATATATATATAATAATAATAATAATATAAGTTTTATTTACATTCTTACCGTCTGTGGTGGGATGATTTCAAAGATTATAGAAGTTTATAGAGATAAATGGGCGCCAGTGAGTCAAAGATTACATACAATAAGTAAAGTCAGGGTTAATTATTAAAGACAGGGTGAACTTGGCCCCGCGTTGAAGGTGACATTGTAACGTAGAGGGTGGAGGCTTACCTGATTGGCTCCACAACCTCAGACGCACCTGCATAGCTCAATCAGTTAGCAAAAGACTCACGAAAATTTATAAAAGTAAGCAAGGATTGAAATACCACAGAGTTCAGAATATAAATAAAAACAAAGCTATAGAAATTCAATGTGTGTAATTAAAATATAAGTATGTTTACAAGGTTAAGATGATGTGTTAGGCACGGTAAGTATATAGGTTATAATTTTGACAAGATATAATAAAGATATAATTGCAAATATAGGTTGAAAACTTAAGTAATGAATCCATCCATCGAATCATTCATACTGGAATTTACAATTAAAAAGTTCTACGTCGAAGATTTAAAAAAAAAAACAGGCTAGTGTTGAGATGAACGAAGTGATTTGGAGGTTAAGAATTTTAATTTTATGTAGAGGTGAAATTTTGAAGAGAGGTGAAGAATCCATGTATCGTCAGTGTGCAGTGTCCACATCAGGACCTGCACGAGGTGAAGCTTTGTTAATTAGTCCTTTGAGGCATCAAATTGTAAATATATCCTCACACGTGGTCCGGAATTTCACGCGTGAGCGATGACGGATATGGGATAATATCTGCGTTCCGTGATGTACCGGTCAGCGTGTGACACTCGGTAACCTAGCTGATAACTAGACACGGATCAGTGTCTAGGCATTTTTTTTTAATTTATAATATTCTAATATTATGTCAGGAGTAAGGAAGGTATATAAGGGAGGGAATTAGACCTGAAAAGATTAAAGTGACTGGGCTGTAGTACGTAGTTTTGATTCGGGGATGGAAGTTAATATTAAAAAGCTATAACACTTACGATTACGTCTTCATTCCCCAGGATTTATGCCGGGTCGGCCTGAATAGAAAATAAATGCGGCCGTTCGCCATGACAGTTATTTTTGCAAGAAGGAATCATAGACGAAAAAGCTCAGAACGAGATTTCACTTACCATAGAGCAGATTCTGTGGTAATGAAATAAGGTAGAATAACGGGGTCAAAAGTTAAATTGCTATTTTTTATCAGTTTAAAAGGAAGTCAGGAATGTCATTCTTACGATATACAACAACATTTCCCATTCTGCCTAGTATTTGATATCCATATCAGCCAATTCTCAGAACTAATATATATACAGTGAAATGGGACGACGCTACACATATGAAAATTCAGTTATTCTCTTAAGGAATTTGGATACAATGTTAACGAAAATGAATATAAATAAGCGAGCAAAGTGTATTATAACTTTAAATTCTCAGCAGAGCTAAGGGAATAATGGTTATCTAGGCTTTTACAGGACTTTTGACTTACGACCTGTCATTGGCTGGGTTAAATGGCCACTTAATGTATTACAACATCCTCCATTCTGCCTAGAATTTGAAATCCATATCTGCCAAATATCGGAATAGGGTTCTTCCAGATAACATGAATATCCTTGAAAACGCTATAAATATTTAAAGTATATTTTTACAATTCCAACGACATAAATCACAATGATCAAAAATTTTGTTTTCATTTATAAATTTATGTTTTAAAACACGAAATTACGAGTGACTTTTAACGCCCGTTATTGGCTAATGACGCCATACCCGTCTACCGTGGAAAGGCGTTAAATTCATTCCGTAGTGAGCGCCTATATTGCTGTGACGTCACAACCGCATGCGCGCTAAATGGAGGATTTTGCGAGCGATTTGAAAAATCTCTATTTCAAACCGGGCTAAAAAATTCATATGACATCGTAAATTTTTTTAAAAAAATCCCTTGATATTGTAATTTTTCAATCATTTTTTAAAAAAAAAAATAAAAAATCGGAAAGAACCCAATTATTTGGACACAATCAAAAAAATCGTTTTTAAAGTTATTTTTTGTTACTTATAAATGCAAATTAGAATTTATTACTGTTTGATGTTGAATAATTTATCTACTGTTTATAGCGAAAGGGGTTTTATTATGGATCATGTCTAAATCACTACCCCACGTATGTCTATCGCCCTTTGAAATATCTACTCGCACGAAGGCGAATGACATCTTGAATTACACTAATATCAACATTGAAATTCAAATGGGAACACTTCTGGAGCCCTATGCTGAACTCGCGAACATTTTAAACAAAATAATTTTTTTTTCAAAATATATAATCGAGTTGTTTTCTCCGTTCGATTGGAGCATGAGCATAAAAAATGTATTTAGTTTAAATAATGGTTTTAACCATGCTTTTTCTATGTAAAAAAAGGTTTTCGGCGTCGTGGACGTCCACTGTTGACAGCCCGTTGACTGTTTGCGTCAGAGCTGCGTCAGAGCTTATGTTATTAAAAAACCCCCCGACAGGACAGTGTGGCCTAATTACAAATGATAAGAACGTCACAAACGCCAGGCTTGAGAAAAAATACATTTTAATTTTTTTGTTTTCACCCTCGAACTCGGAATCTCTGATCGTGAATCCGGCGCCTTAGCCATTACGCTACGGAGGCTGCCAACATTTGCAGAATCTATTAATGCAAGGGCGGGCTTATGTGGCAATGTTTTCCTCCCTATTTATTGTATCGAAAAGTTTTACTATCGTACCAAAACGTTTTTCGAATAATTAAATAAATATTTGGGTGAACACACCCAATAAAAAAAAAAAGATTATTAAAGTCAAATCAAGAATCTAACCAGCTGCAGCCACGTTGGCGTTCGTTATATTAAATATCACTCGAAACTTTTACACGACTTTGAAGTAAAAAACTCTGGTATATTCCCCTAGCGACTGTGTAGTACCTAATATTTTTGAAGTTGGTAAACTTAATTTGTTTTTTTATTGATGGAATATTTGCAAAGCCTTAAAACCGAGAAAACACGTAAAAAAGCATTTGAAATGATTTTTTCGAAACGGAGTTTTTCAAAAGACATATTATTATGTAAAATATATTTATATTAAACACAACAATTTTGTACAAGTTTTTACATAGTATTGTTTTTTCAAAAGTTTATTTGCTAGAAACGAAATTGTTTTTAAATGTTACTTTGAAAAAAAAAATTCACTTTACTTAAAGTGAAACAATGAAAACATTTTGTTGTAAACAATTTAAACTTAAAATTGACTAGCACTTTTCCAAAACACTGTACAACTACCTATTTTTTAAATTTTATTTTTTTTAAAATAGATTCAGATATCTGTAAATTATTATCAAAAGTTTTACTATGGCCAGTTACTTGAGGTCATTGATATATAATACATTAAGATCTGCCTTGCACATAGTAAATTATTTAGAAAAAGTAATGACACGGAGATTCTTCACCTTAATACTCTTTTACTGGATCGACCTATCAGAGCCCTTCGACTGCCGGCAAGCATCCGCTCACACACCGCAAAAGGTATGGGCTAAATATAGGGTTACAGTAACAGTATACAATACCAAACCCGTTCCTTACGAGGAGCGTTCATGAATTTTACCATGCATCTAAAATGAATTTTTTTTTCTTGTGGACTGCTGGGCGTTTTTAGCCCGATTTAAGAAGAAAAACTTTCTTTGAAAAATGATTATCTTAGGCTATCACAAAACAAATATAAATAAACATTTACATTTGGAAAGTAAAAACCATCTTTTTTCTTAAATTTTATCCGTACGGTTTTTACACGGTTTTATCTGCACAGGAAGGCATTTTGGAATGTTTTTCTGAACGTCCGACTCTGCCGCGGCGAATAACCGGAAATACTGAATACGCGCCTGGCGTAGGTGGAGTTTTGGCGTAGTTGAAGTGTCATTAATTTTTTGGGTTCAGTTCAAATCTAAGTAAATCAATGCTTGAGCTATAAAAATACAGAAGGTAGAACATTTCAAGGGCTACAAAGTGAGGCCAAAAAATATTTGGGAAAATGTGAAATGTGTAATGAATTTTTTTGCGATATAGCGAGACGTGTTTTACGTGTGAATTTGATCTGAAAAATGCCAAGCATTTTAGCAGAAACCTTTTTAATTGTATGTATATGTGAGATTTTTATCAAATTACTTTATCATCCACTTATCTACTAGGAAACTCCACAAGATGACAATTCAATTTTCCAAATGTTATAACGCTTTTTTCGATGCTGTTTATTTTATAAACAATATTATTTTAAGTGTGTCCAAACACTTGTAGACAAAAACTGGGTTATATTCATGACGGCTCTACATATTCTCTTTCAATCTTCTAGTCTCTGTTGTGAAAAAGGAACACAAACTATGTTTAAAACATCGTTTTTCTCTTTTTTAAACCAATTTATGTAGGGTGATAGGTATAAAAAAGTCGAATAAATTCAAAAGTTTGAACTAAGAACGATCCACCCATAGTAAAATAATGCATTACGATCGAATTATATTTCAAATTCAATATTGAACCCTAATTTATGCCATGCCTATTCAACGACTGGGAAATCAGCATGAAACGAGAGAGACACTTCAAACGATTCCATTATATTTTGATCTATATTGTAATTTCTCTATTCGAAATACAAAATTGACTGAAAATGAAATTATAATGCAACTAAATATAAATTCGAAAGTGAAATATGTTCATAATGTCATTAAAATATATTATGTATGACAGAAATGACTGATCGTCTTGTAATAAAATTATCACAATAAACTGCACTTAGTGTACCAATGCATTGCCCTATGCACAATTGGGTGCGAATGCCCTATGCAAAATGGTAGAAAATGTTTTATTTTGAACGTTAATCAAAATGTAATATATAGGTATTTCGCAATCTCGATTGAATAAGAATGTTTTTATTATACCCTCTGTGATCAGTTTCCTAGCCTCTTGAGGTCGTTAGAAACGTATGAAAAATTAAAAACAGGCAATATACAGTAGAATAAATCAGCATAATAGACAAATATACTTTTTTTAAAGTAGTTTTTTCATTTTAATACTCGAATTTATTAATTGTAATGTAACTTAATAAATGTAATTTTGATGCAATGTAAATAAATGCCGCCTTTATAACTCCTGCATCACACCTGTTCTCTTCTATGGCTGCGAATCGTGGCACCCAATCAGGGCTTAAGACAGCAGACTTCTGAGTTTTGAGAATAGGTATCTTAAAGGAATTTTAGGTGTGCGGTGGTTTGACTTTGTAAGGAACACAGAGGTGAGGCAACGGACACAGCAACCCTTGGTATCTACTGTCATCCGGCGAAGGCGTGTCGGCTGGCTGGGCCATATACTACGTGTGCCTCCCGAGAGCCTTAACCATGCTTGCCTATTTTACAAGGCATCAGGTTCTCGGCGTCTTGGTCGTCCACTGTTGACAATTCGTCGGCAGTTTACGTCAGAGCTGCGGGACGTGGACTTGACTTGGGAGGATGCACGGGAGCTGGCGCCCGATCGCTTGGCCTGGAGGCAGTTTGTGGATTCCATATGTGGAGCGGATATGGTATGGTGATGATGATGATGAAATTAATGTAATTGTAATGTAACTTAATAAATGTATTTTGATGCAATGTAAATGCCATCAGGCGTATATGTGCTAATAAAATAAATAAATAAAATATCGTATTTGTCATAGTTCTAGAAAAGTAAAAAAATGCTGATAAATAAATAATTAATAATCCATTATCTAAGTCACTTGCCTTTGAAATATCAGTCGTGGTGCAGCGCGCAACGGTTGGAGGATTTTGATTAAGGAATAGTAGTATAAAAAAGTATGTATTAGTTGAGTATTATGCGTGATTGTTCAGACCATTATAATATCATCGTTTCTTACTGACTCATCCTGACGATTATTGTTACATATTCCCCTCGCCCGCACCTCTACTGATGCAGGTTCAAACAGTATCCATAGTAGCGAGTTGCACTTCGAAACGTGCTGACAAACCTGCGTTTAGCAGAGTGTTTTATAAAACCAACGGGCAACCATCATCAATAAAATACTTTTTTACTTTTAAAATACATGAGTTTATCGATTAGTGTAGTGTAGTGCAAATAATCTGCGCTTACCAGAGATCGCCAGCCATACACCAAGGAGCGCGGGAACACGTCTTCAACAAGCAGGTTAGTGGAGTCTTACCCGTATAATTTAGTGTACTTCTAACCCCTAAATCCTTATCCTGACGAGTGCCCCTCGTCTGGGCTTTTTCACGTTGTCTTCGAGACTCATGCGCAATACGTCATTAATTAGAAATTATATTAAATGCAAAATAATCAAAAACAATTAAGACCAATACTATTTTATATGTTTATATGGAGTAGGTTTCATGAATTGATTGGAAATAATATTAGAATATCAAATATAAATTGACAATAATTATCACCGATTTCTAATGAATAATTAGCCAACAAAACAATACATTAAAATTTTTAGGGTGAGCAAAAAATTAAAACCCAGTGATTTTGAACATAATGGCTTCTTTTAAAACGATTCAACTATATTTAACCATATTTTTTAATACAGGTTGTAACAAAACTCGATGTACAAACGGGAAACCAGTGAATCTACATCATATTTAGAGTCGATTTTGTGGAATAAATTTTTTTTTGATTTGACCCTTGGTTTTCGAGAGAAAATTGAGCACGAAGTTGATTTTTTTTTCAATTTTTTTTTTGCAAATTGTAATCAAATATCATGTATTTAGTCCATAAAGAAAACAAAATTGAAAAACGCTTTATAATAAGAATTTGAGCAATTTGACTTAATCTGCCATACTTATAAACTTAAGAGAGGAGAAAAAAAAAATTTTTTCATGCTCAGATTAAAAAATCATATTACACAATCGTCTCCAAGTACGATGTAGATTCACCAGTTTTCGGGTTGTACTACGAGTTTTGTTACACCCTGTATTTTACTTTATATTTTTAATATTAATCTTAGAGGCTTGTACTCACGACCTCAAGGTTTGGAATAAAAACATTAGAAAGTTTCGTTTTATACCTAAACGTGGAGTTTCTCTTGTGTACACATAATTTATTTGTTTTAAACTTCATGTTCAATTACATAGCAAAAGTACAGGGCGGGCTTATTGCTTATTATTGTAGGCGTCGTGTGAGTTACAAATATTAAAATATAACTTTTGGGCAATTTTTTGTAGGGCGTAATTAAAATGGGCGTAAGGCATTTAAATGTTATGAGGAGATGCAAGATGAATTAAAAAAATGAACAAAATTTAAAGTTATTTAGGGCTAGTGTAAAAAAATTATATGTGTGAGGAAAATATTAGGTAGATATTTTATTATGGCTAATTTGAATTAATAATAATGTACAGGATATAGAATACAGTTAGGAAAAAATAAATTAAATGTAATGTAAAATGTATTAGTCTATGTAAAAAAATATATATAATGAATAAATATAATAAGAAAAAATAAATAAAATAGAGCAACTCTCATAAAAATACGAAATCACGAAAATTTCTTATAAAAATAGCAAAACTTTTACACAAAAACCAATTTACTGTATATTTTATTATAGAATCTAAAAATTTATATTTACTTGACTATTTCTATGATATTATTATTATTGTATAATTTATTAAGCATCATTTTTGTGAGAAATCACCTCAAGGGCGCTGTACATGTGTACATTCAATATTCTGTACGTACAATACATGATTATGATTATACTATGATTATCGCATGTCAGAAATAACAGTAAAAGAACAAATACATGCATCCAATTTCTAGAGTTTTCACGGCCTTCAGAATACAGATTATGTTTTCCTGGATTTATTATGCCGTGTTTGTGAGCGTTGCTGACGTTTCGGAGCTCATAAATTGTCTTTAAATTTAAAATAATTTAAAGACAACATTTTGAGTGTGTCCAAAACTGGATTACGGGCTAATAATTACAATTTGACATCTCAACAGAGACGAGAAATTTGGAAGGGAATATGGATATCTAGGCGTTTACAGGGCTTATGACCTGTCATTGGGTGGGTTTAAGTGGCCCAATTGATTGTATTTACAACATTCCCCATTTCACCTTGTATTTGATATCCATATAAATTTAAAGACAATCAATAGATCTAAGACATGTACTCAGAGCAGCATAACGTACAAAGGATTTCAAAAGGTATAATGAACTACGGGAGACTGTCAAAAAATAAAACGGATTAAATTAATTCAGAAGCAATCTTAGTAAAATACTAATGTAATAAATACTCTTTTGCCACGTGCACACTGTATGACTTTCACTGGTATACCCACAAACAGGCTATGCCTTTGGTGGGATTTTTTGTTTATATTTATTTTATACATTTTTTTATTGTACATATTTGTGTTTTAATGTAATCAAAAATTTTCTTTTGAAAAAAAAAAAAAAAAAAAATTAATAAATAATAATAAATATTTAGTTAAAAAAAGAAGAAAAAAATGTTGTAAGAATTTTTTTATTTTTTTTATAGCTAAATTAAAAATGTACAAAACAAACATTCCAGCAAGTAAATTAAACGCACTTAAATCATCAGGCCCGATTAATAAAGGAGGCATAGAAATACAACAGAAGACCTAATAACATAAACACTGATGGGAATGGTTACGTCTGCGAACTTCATGGTACCCAGTAGTACTACGTAAGACTACACGAATACACCAGCCCTGAAGATGTACATTGCAACATGCTCCGTAACGTCGGTATCACAAAACCTTCAAACCCCACAAATAATCCAGAAAAAAGTAATCTGTAAAAATTTATATGTTTAAAACCCGCTACAAATCAGTATAACACGCAAAATAGAGTAAAAACTTAATCTAAGCATAGTTTCCTTGTTTTTTATTTAAATTCCTACAAATTTGCCAGGAAAACTAACTATCTCATTTTCCACTTGACCATTATATTTCCTCGGCGTTATCAGATGCGATGTAATTCACGGTACTCGTGGAAATGATTTTCAAAAATGTAGCCAAATTAATCCATTCAATAAGGTTCTTCCGATAACACGAATATTCTTAAAAACGTTTTAAATATTTAAAGTATATTTTTAAAAATCCAACAATGATCAAAAATGTTGTTTTCATTTATAAATTTATGTTTTAAAAACACGAAAATACGAATGATTTTTAACGCCCGTTATTGGTTAATGACGTCATACCCGTCCACCATGAAAGGCGTGAAATTCATTACGAAGTGAGCGCCTATATTGCTGTGACGTCACACCGCATGCGCGCCAAATGAAGGATTTTGCGAGCGATTTGAAAAAGCGCTATTTCAAACCACGCTAAAAAATTCATATGACATAGTAAAAATTAAAAAAAATTTACCTCGATATTGTTATTTTTCAATCAATTTTTTTAAAATAAAAAATAGAAAATCGGGAAGAACCCAGTTAAAGATAAAAAGTTCTTTGTGTTGTTCACCAAGTTTATCATATTTGAAGCGACATGCGATACATGTTTCGAACTACTGTGAAAAATATGCCTATTAATTTTGTGACAGGCCTCATCAGACATGAAAGTAAGCATTTTGACTATTTTTTGTGATTAATTTAACTAAGGTTATATTTTTTTGTGGTTTATTAAAGACGTTGTGATTTTTCAAGGATTTGTGTCATGTTACGGATTTCCCATCTAAAATCGTCGCTGAATGTGTTTGAATAAAAAATGCGAATATACAGAATCGCATTTATTGTTTGAATGTGGATCTAGTGATTATTTGCGTCGTGCCTTGTAAACAGGTTACGACTCTGAGCATGTTTGTGGCATGAATGACAATTTTTAATACACATGTTGTAACAAAACTCGATGTACAACCCAAAAACTGGTGAATCTACATCATATTTGGAGTCAAATGTGTAACGAATTAAAGCATGAAAAAAAAATAAAAAAATTCTTCTCATAAAAGCTAACCAGTAGTAACCGCAGATTAAGTGAAATTGCACAAATTCATATTTAAAATGCTGTTTTTTTTAAAATTTATTGACAGTATTACTTCGTACTCAATTTTCTCGAAAACTATGGGTCAAATAAAAAAATATATATATATATAAACTCGAAATACGAGGTAGATTCACTGGTATTCCACTTGTACATCGAGTTTTGCTACACCATCTATACACCGTGTCCCACGATGAGACCGCGAAACTCCGGAGGGTGATTGTTCATGGTATTCTGAGAAAAAAATCCTTATAAAGTTTTTTGATCCGGGCATTTTTAATAATTAATTTTAAAAAAGTATTAATAAAAAGCGACTATGTAACACTGGCTTCTGTTTGAAATGCTAGCGGTGGCGGGGTGGCGGTGGGCGGGGAGGAGTGGGGGTCCGCTCTGGTCACCGAACGAACATTCAAAATTCGAATTTCATATCTGAAATTGGTGCAGGTCACGTGGTGTTAGCCAGTTCAAAAATGGACGGTATTACACGCGTGAACTTTTATTCATATTTTAATCATTTTTTAAGAAATTAGAGTTGAGTTTTTTTTAAAAAACTTTATTAGGATTTTTTTCCAGAATATCATGAATAATCACCCTCTGGAGTTTCGCGGTCTCATCGTGGGAAACGGTGTATATTGCCTTGAAATAGCTCTGTGTGCATAACATTAAAATATAAATAAATAGGTTCTTCTGCGTGGGTATTTTTAGGTTTTTATATATATATATTTTAATATACAAAATCTTTTATAGCCAATCCAACCCTGAATTCCTCCCCACTCACCCTCCCAGCCCTCAACAAGAGTGTTAAATATCAAACGACATCCGGATGAATTAATTCGTTTAATGTCAAAAAGCGAGCCATATTTTGGTGTATCTATCAAAGGCTTTTAAAAAATTGTTGTTAGAGGCTTTTGGGCATTGAGGGAAAATGCTTTTATAGACATGGTGTGCTTTATGGTGTATTTCGCATAAATGTGAAATTGGGTACATGTGTAGGTACATTTAGTAATGTATGGAAGCGAACCATGGAGTGGGAAAAAAAGTACGAAAATAGATTGAATGCTGTTGAAATGCGATCTTTCAGGAGAATGTGTGGAATAACCATGTATGATGCGTGCCCTAATGTCGAAATTAGAGCAGAATGCAAGGCTGAGATAGGCATTATCGACAACATTAAGAAAGGTCTTTTACGATGGTTCGGTCGCTTGGAGCGAATGAATGATGAAAGAACGGCTAAAAGGATTTGCGATGCGAGCGTGTCTGGTTGTAGAAGTCGAGGAAGGCCGAGAAAGACATGGCATGATCAAGTACAGCAAATACTCGAAAGTGGTCATGTGAAAAGAATAATCGACGTGCGTGCACGAGAAGATGTATGAATGTGCAAGGGAAGTGTGCCAGGACAGAGTGGTGTGGCGTTCTATCCTCTCTGCCTACCCCTTCGGGAAATGGTGCAATGGTTAGTTAGTTAGTTAGTTAGTTACATTGAGTACAAAATTTTATCAGAAATCATTAAGTGAAAAAATGGATTCCATCGTAATGTAACACGTGCGCCCATTAATTTATTTATTATTTCTTATTGTATTTTATTGTACTTTACTGAAATAAGAATAATACTATAATTATTGTATCATTAACATTACGTCGCGTCGGCTACTCCTTTTGATTTGAAACTGTAATACAATATTATGTTCCAATATTTTTGTATACCTACATATATGTACTTCATCTTCATCATACCATATCCGCTCCCTATGTGGAGCATATGGCATATGTACTTAGTATGCCTTTATATAACTTACGTTTTTTTTTAAACTTGTAATTTTTTTATACCTGCTAGTTGTTCAGACCAATATATCGTTGTTTCCCATATTACCAATCCTGATAATTACTGTCACATTATTTCTCCTCTCTATGACGCTGCTTCATGTCTAGCGAGTTGCATTCAGTTTATTCCATTTTGGGAGTGCTGCAGATACCAACGTTCAGCATAATACCTATAACCTAGTTGAATTCACTGTATTGTGTACTTTTTAATTATGTATAATTATTTTAACTTTTTTAAATAATATTATATTATATTTATAAATGTACTTTTTTGTCAATATTTCAGTTTGACACGGGGTTATACCAAAAGAACTGAAATATAAACATTCTAAACGTGTTTTTAAAACCTATAAAGTAATATTTTTTTCTGTTACCGGTATTCAAAAAACATTTCAATTTCATAAACCGCCCTTATTTCTTTTATTTTTTTATTATAGTACGCGAAGCAGCTGTAAATTAAGCCCTTAACATTATTTCCCAAAGTAAAAGTGAGGCATTGAAATTTTAATGACGTCATTTCCTCCCGGAAATTCATTTGTTTTGAGTGTGCGTGGAAGGTTCTATTTACTGTTTTCATGGGGTAGAAATTTCCGGTGGAAGGGGGTTGATTATTTTGCAAATTGTTCATCAGATCAATTAGAGCCTTAATATACGTAGTTTTCACCGCCAATCAACTGCCACATGATAAATCATTTGATAGCTTTATTTACCTTGAGGTGAAATTAGATAACCTAGATTACTTCTAATTACGTATGGGTATCAATCATTTCCATTTATTTTTAACAATCACAACTACTTCTACTTATTATATGAAAAAATACATTTAAATAAAAAAATCATATTGACCTCGTCGGAAATCGAGTTCGTGACCTCGTGCATGGTAACCTAACGCGCTATCTACTGCACCACATTTATAACTTAGAGTTTGAAAAATTTTGCCTTTAAAAATAGAAATTTACACACAAATAATTAATGTATTGGTTTTATACACTGCACTTGGTGCACCGATGCAATGCCCTATAATAATAATAATAATACTCAGCTAACTTATTTAGCGTAATTTTTGTGAAAAATCACCTCAAGGGCGCTTCACAATTAAAGATTGTTTAACCTAAGTTCCTAGCGGTAGACTAATTACGCACCCTGGGAATTGGTATGTGAGATGTGTTTACATTATTAGGTGTAAGGGGAGGGATGGATAAGGGAAAGTAGTAGTAGTATTAGTTTTATATTTATGATGTACAAACATTTGCGCCCTTGAGATAATTTTTTCCAAATAAGTCGCTGTAAAAATATTCAAGAATTATAATAATTATAGCTATGCTTTTAATGGGCGGATTAGAGCGGTATACTTAAATAGAATTCCTGAATGTCCTGTCAATTTTATTTAAGGGAATAAGGGGAAAAAGTAGTACTAGTTGTAGTATTGATACCACCTTTGATGTTAATTTTTCACTTTTCACGTATTAAATAAATGTCCTGCAGGTATTACTTTGGCTACAGCTACACGATTATTTTTAAGTCGAAAGGGAGACAATTAATGCATCAAAGGTGATTGGGACCTTGGGAAATGTTATCATCACACGTCGGCTGTTAAATTCAGAGATCAAAATATTAACTAACTAACTTACTAAACTAACTAACCATCACGCCATTTCTCCGAAGGGGTAGGCAGAGAGGATAGAACGCCACACCACTCTGTCCTGGCACACTTCTCTTGCTTCCTCCACATTCATACATCTTCTCATGCACGCTCGTCGATTATTCCGACTTCTTACATGCCCACTTTCAAGCACTTGTTTTACTTGATCATGCCATGTCTTTCTCGGCCTTCCTCGATTTCTACATCCATATATTTTTTTAGCCGTTCTTTCATCATCCATTCGCTCTACATGACCGAACCATCGTAAAAGACCTTTCTTAATTTTGTCGATAATGCTTTTCTCAGCCTTGCACTCTGCTCTAATTTCGACATTTGTACACCTATCATACATGGTCTTACCACACATTCGCCTGAGAGATCGCATTTCAACTGCATTCAATCTACTTTCATCCTTCTTTTTCCAACACCGCGCTTCACTACCATACATAAGGGTTGGTACCAGAACTCCATTATGAACTGCCTCCATTATGAACTCCATTATGAACTATGAATTAAAAATATTAAATTGATTACAAAGCGCCTTGGAATATATTATCTGTAAAAAGAGTCATAAAACTTGTCTAATTTGATTATTCTTTTTGTAAAATGCGTTGGAAAAGTAGTGTATGATGGAAAAGCTTCGTACAATGGTTAAAACATGTCTTTCTATGGTGTCGAAATGTTAATATATTCTCTTGGCAGGTGGTGACTCTTGATTTAAACAGAGTCAAGAGAGATAGGACCCTGTTTTCTGAATGTGGGTCCTTGTAGCGCTATACTCGTAGAGTATAGAGCGAAGACGGAATACCCAACTGTTCATAAAAATTTAATAAACTTCTCAGCGGAACCTTTAGTCTAGATACGGCTTGAACTTGAATACTTTTACATAATATAATATAAGGGAGTGGACAAAGGGCGAAATGGCGCATAGTGATCTTTTGTAGGGTTGCGTGTTTTCATATATTTTTATACAAAAAGCTAGGTGTAAAGCTTTTGAACCCTGACACAATTTGTTATTAATTTATTTATGTACAAGTTTCTTCCAAACATATTTTTGTATTCCCAAGAGAAATGACGCATTCTGGGACATAAAATTTTTATTCAAACATTACATCGCACCCCGGGAACAAAAGAGAGTCAACTCTAAAAACAACCTTTTTTGGGAAATGGCTAAAAACACTAACTTTTTTGTTTCATAATTTTTTCACAATTTTTTTGGTTGTAATTTCTACGACATCTGTCGCAATGATTTAAGAGCTTTTTTAGTTATGTTTAAGTGATTTCGTGCGGATGGTAAAAACCCACCAAAAAAGTAGAAAACCTCTATTTTTCTAAATTTTGAGTTGTCTCTCTTTTATTGCCGGGGTGCGACATAAACACAAAAAATAAAGACCGAAAACACATATTGACAAGATTCACTTGGTGTATCGACGTAGTTCCCTATGTCTCATAAGTTGCAAACAAGGGAAAATGGTTTTGTTTTTGAAACACGTAAGCTGTCTAAAAGAACACAATAACAATTAATAACTATTTTTAAAGTCTACACTGTCTACCATTAACTTTTATTTGTTTGCTATCTCGATAAGACTAGAACATTTATTACTGGCCAGGGAAAAGCGACCCCTGAATAATAATGTATCTTATCTGATCCCTATAAAATCTTTTCAGCTTCTTTATGATTATCCCCGTCGACCTGGGACCAAAGTTTCTTAATTTTTTTTACGACGGCGACACCATTTTTTAAGGTTATGCCCTTTTTTGTTATTTTAGGTTAAGTAAGCAATTTTTTGAGCTACATATTTAAAAAAAAATTCTTTTATTAAAGGCTCTACCCAAGGCCAGCGTTAGAAATTTAAATGTTTTCCAAATGACATTCTAGATTTGTTGACACCCACAAAACCAAAATGTCAGATTACAATTTTTTTTCTAAGGATATAGCGTTACTGTTTTTTTTTTTTAAAAATGGATTCTATGAAGGAAAAAAAAAACAAGAACCCCCCCATTTTTGTATTTTTTAAAAATTATCAGGATAATTAAAGGTGATAGCAAAAAATAGTAATTAAAGAGCACATCTAACTGTAAGGATAAGTTTACCAGTTTTAATTGTATCATCGTAAAAAAAATAATTTACGGCAAAATTTTGTGTGCGGTGCTAACTCGGTCCTATATTAAAAGTAAATGGAAAACACATTTTTTTCCAGCTTAGTAACGCTTCTTAAATGTGAAAAAAAAATATTCGACTCTGGCTTTTGATATTCTACTAGATATAAAAAACAATAATTTGAATTACTTCTTTAAAATTTGTGTATGAAAATCATTAAATATAATGTGTATTTAAAAATAAATAAAACTTAGATTATAAAAAAAGTACCCAACTCATGTAAGCGCCTGTGATAATGCAATCGGATTATCATTTCCATATAATGTATTATTTATTTATTATTCTAATTACATAAACATTTTTATATTTTAGAATGTTTAACTGTATACTCGTACTTTTATGGTCAAAAATGTTTTAATACAATATTCGTTTGAATGGACGGATTTCAACAATTATAAAATAATTCACGATGTATATGCCACCTTGGACGTTCATGAATTAGGCGTGTACCAAGGATTTCAAGTTATCTTAAGATCAATTATTTTTTAAGGCATCATTAACTCCTTGTAAACGAATGCGGTTTCAAACAGCATTCAAGAGTATTTAAATCCAATCTTTGAATAATTATAAATGTAAGACTTATTTTCGAACTTCTAATTTACCTCAAAAGTGCGAGTCAAGGGTAATAAATGAATAAAAAATAAATTGAGTACCTTAAACCTCAAGGCAATTGTAAGGTCATAACTAAATAATATCAAGGACGAACAATTCCCTAAATGATAATCAGCATACATTAAAGGCCATTTTTTACTTCTTAATACATCCAGAGCTGGAATACACATTCCGTACGTCCTATAATATTCAAAAAAACTTTTTGGTTTAATGTGCGAACATTAACATAAAAAGTTATTTCCGACAGAGTAGGCTGATCAAAATTTTCCAGATTTGTACTGCCAGTGTAAGTACCGACTTCTAAATTCCAGACATAGTAATTTGAGATTTTGTTTACAAAGATAACTTTGTCCTCCGTACGGATATTCAACATTCTTTTTGGTCAATGCATAAATTTTCTAACAAGCTAGCATCCTTAGATTGTACACATGGTAAAATAGTTTCTAATTTTGTAGTATTCAAGATTTACAACATGAGCTAATGCTATAAGAATAGCATGAGAATCACCTAAACCATGAGATATTACGTTTTAACAAATAACATAAGTCTGATGAAAGAAAGAAAAAGTAGGATATCATACAAACAAGGATCGAAGAAAAAGTTTGCCAAGGGAAACCACTCTGAGAGACAGGGAATAGACATACCTTTTCATTTCATAAATATTTAAATAACTTTACTTTAGAGCGCTAGATATTTAATTATTTCTACTACGCGCACTTTATCCGCATCCAATGGTGCGTAGGGCACTGCATTAGTACAGACATTCACCGCATGTAACTTTGTACAGTGAATTTTGATCATTGTTACTCCAAGTAGATGTACAGTAGGGTGGTTCACAATAATATTTTTGATCACTGCTTATTTATGTTGGAATTTTTTTGAGGGTGACCTACTTATAAGCTGCCAATCTCAGAGATCAAATAAACACAAAATCTATTGGTGAAGAAGTTTAGCTCAAATTGATGAGGTTAACCTCCATGCTCATCAAGTGTAACAAGACGAATTTTAAACTTTCTATAAAAAGTTTTTTCATTAACATTAAAATAACATAACTCTTTTATTGCAGAGATTTACTTACAATATGCTTGTCCAGATTTTGCTTGCCTTTATTTTCTCAATTGGTACAATCAATTTTGAAAAAGGTGTATTTAACACTGTTTTTGTAAGTTAAAGAAAGCACAATAGTACAATTGAAAATAATGATTTAGGAGAATATGAAAACAAATTTACAGGACACAAAATTAAGAAACAAGTATAAGAATTTGTATTATTAAAGGCTCTTTTTTTTCTCCGTATACTTAAAATATCAGAAATAAAGTAAGTTTACAAAAAGAAAAGTAAAATTATTATTAAATTTATTAACATTTCACCACAATTTTCAATAGATTAAGGTGGTAATGGCTTAGATAACGTGGAAAATCTTTTGAAGAGTCAGGAAAAAATTTTTCGACATTCGATAACAACTTGTAACAGAAACTGTGTTGTTCGATTGTTTATTGTCAAGAAAAGGATTGACAGTAGGGAAAAAAAAGGAAAGATAGGACTTGGATAAATTTTTACTCCCTCTTTCAGCTGTGCAATAGTACACCATGTTGACAACATTTGTTACTTAAAAACCGTTCACACAAAATCTATTTTTTTTGCTGCCAATTTAAATGAATGGTGCGTTTCAGCTCACATAAGTTAATATCAAGGTTGAAAGATTAACTTTCGTATTTAAAAATTAAAACAATATAGCTATAATTACATTTCAATTTAAGCTTGATATTATTCTTTGAAAAAATTTAGAGTTGATGAGAAAGAAAAATTAATTCAATATTACTTAAAATTGTCCATTATAAATTATCCATTTACTTGATGGAGACGTGAGTTTTGCTTTCACATCCGAAACAATAACAGAAACTGTTTTTTTACAATTGGAATTGAAGTTGGTAAGACATTTTAAGCCATGCTAGTTTTGATGTCGTTTTTTTTTCTAAATTTTCAAATCTATTGAAAAAATATAATGCGAAAACTTGCTCCTTGATGGAGGACTGAGTTTTGGCTTTCACAGAATTGAGGTATTTATTCATCGAAGAAAGACACAGATGATTTATGATCATTTTAGAATAAGTGCCTTGTCTGCAAGTTCTCTTATCGATTTCTCTATATTTACACAGAGATTTTAAAAATTGTAGGTCTTACAAGATATTATTAAAAATTGGGGCCAAAGTGGGATTTGGGGAGCGTTAAACCACGCTTTTACGTAAATGTTTATTAAAAATATTTAAAAACAAATGTCAGTATAGCTTTTTTTTTCCAAATTTGTTAATGTAAATTGATCCCTGAAAGATATATTTTGATACAATAAATGGCCTTTGCCATCCATCTAGCGTGATGAATGGCACCAGGTACTTTGAAAAAAGTGTCTTTTGTGGGGTACGTCCTAACACAATTAACGAAAGTTGAATAAAATTCTTGTTAATCATCCCTTGGCTGTTGGTTTTTTAATTGTTCTGTAAGAAAAATTGATATTTCTTCTGCATTCCCTATTTTATGTCTAATATTTTTATCTTCAAAAGCAGTTTTGTATTTTGTCTTGTCTAGCTTCGACCATTCAGTCTGAAACTTCTTAAAAATATTTGAGTGGGTCCAGTAGTTGTGCCATTTTTAAATCAAAACTGATTTCAGAATAATTTCTAAAAATATGGTGGCGACATGCTAAATAAAGAAGATCTTTCTCTAGATAATTGCTCCAACAAAACGCAGTTCCGTTGAGGCGACCAGTATTTACCGCTGTGGTATCAAAAACACATTGCCTGGATTTTTTCAACTGAACTGCCCCCCACTCTTCAACTGCTGAAAATACAGCTTTTGCCTGATAATTCCAGTACCATTTTCAAGCTGAGGAACTCCTATCAACTGTTCTTCATCCCCACAACTAATCAAAACCGCTACCCTTTCTACATTTTCTTTGCTCAAATATATCTGGAAGTAATTTTCCGTCCCAGTGCACAACAGCTCCTTCTAAATCGGAATTTTTGAATCTATGTTTGATAGCTCAGTCCTTTGTGCTTTCGGAATAGCTGTCTGCGAAGTCGTATTACACTTCTACTTATAATTAAATTCTGTGAGTCAAAACCTAACGCCTCTGCAGTAGCTGATATTATTCGAACTGCGTCTCTATCTGAAATACTACATCTATCTAACACATAAAAGACATTTTTTCGTAAAAATATCTTCACTTCCTCTAGCGTACTTCTTTTTCTTTATTTCTGGTTCTCCTTCCTCTGTGTCGGGAAAATTCACCTCCATCTCCTCCTGTTCATCTTCTGATGTGCTGCTTGTTGAAGATTCCAGTTGTTGCAATTAAATTACATTTTCTAAAAAAAAAGGGAGAAACCCATTAAGCGGTAACAAGCAGTAAGCAAAGCACTCACGGAATAGGCATCAAGTCAAATAATCTCAAGAGAAAAAGAATAGGGAAAACGTGAAAAAAAAGAGAGAACAACTCTACTAACCTACTTGTTTTTGTGATTTTTTCCAATCTCGCCATCTCCGCTGCTCGTCTTTTTTCTCTTCGTTGTTCTGCTTTTACGAAATTCATGTCAACGCCTCCCATACAGCCAGGGCGTCCTTTTTTTTCTTCTGGAGTAACAAAAACTGCTTGTCTCTTTAACAGTGTTTTTTAATGCATCCTGATGAGCAATATCAAAAAGGTCATCAAGGGCTGACTTGAAAGCTTCTATTTATATTATTTTTGAGCTGTGTTTTTAGATCTGTATGCGTTTTTTTGTAGTTTTCTCCACTCTTCGTACAGTTTTTCAAGCTTTACAACACAATCTTTAAAGTGTCTGGTTGGTATCTTAGCTTTTCTCCCAAAAAATTACAACTTCCTGTATTGTAAGTCTTGCAGCTTCTCTGGTGTTCAATTCATTCACTTGCCGTATATTATAAAATAAGCTGCGTAAAACTTGACAATTAGATGGTAACTTACTGCCAGTGATTTGATGAGACATGTGGCCAAATTAAATACACCATTTCGTTCTGCCTGAACTCGAACCTGAACGAGCATGGCTCGTTGATGCTGTAGAAGACATAGTCCCTCAAACTTCACTAGAAAAAACTCACTAGAAGAACGTTGTTCAATAATGTCTACTTGTTCAACTGTTTGAAAACAAAACATTAACTAAGCCCCTATGACCTCTCCCCCACACTTTCGAAATAGTGGGAAAACCCCAGGCACCCCAGACAAAGGAACACAAAAGGAAAGGTGTTGTTAATGAGACTCCAGGTAGGGATTCTCAAAAAGGGTTATCTTGGCAATAGCTTTTTAGACCAGATAGTTAACCACTAACTTGCAATTCCTTAAAAAACATTTGTAAAGTTAAAAAAATGTTTATTTTATGTTTTATATATATATAAATTAATATATATATATTTATTATAATGTTTAAAAAATGTATAATGTTCAAAGGAAACAAAAAAATTATCAAAAATGATTAAATTAAGTATCTTTCTTGCCATTTTCCACTATATTATCTAAAAATAGCGACTTTGAGGATTCGGATCATGTCCGGAAAATAAATAGATATCTTGAAATATAAACGTTTTAAACAAAAAAAAGGTAAGAAATATAACTTAAAGATAACAACATTTCCTATGAAAGAAACAAGAATCACATTTTCTAGGACAAACAGTTTCCATTTTATGAGGAAAAAACGGCGTTTTTTTGCAAAAAAAAAACGTTTTTTTTCAAATTTAATCTCGATGAGGCACGGGTTTAACATTATCCGATTGAGATAAAACTTTCCAAATCTTATTTTCTAACAAATAGCAAATATTAGGGGGGTCCCGTCGGCATTACGACAAAAATACAATTTTCACCTTATCCTTTGTGACCACCCTAATGTACAGTCTTACGCTACAATTACGTCATAATACAAATCAAGATTAACATAAAAAAGAATTGGCAAAACAAGTAATATCTCGGAGTCGGTCAGGGCCCTCGATGGGTTGTAGCACAGGAGATGATGATGATGATGAGGCATAATACAGGGTGCAACAAAACTCGTAGTACAACCCGAAAACTGGTGAATCTACATCGTATTTGGAGACGTTTGTGTAATGTTAATTTTTTAATCTGAGCTTGAAATAAAAAAAAAAATCTTCTCACTATAGATTTCATAAGTATGGCGGATAAAGTAAATTTACTCAAATTCTTGTTAAAACGCGTTTTTTAATTTTGTTTTCTTTATGGACAGTATTAATTTGACTAATTACATGATATTTGAAGACAATTTGCAAAAAAGATTTGAGAAAAAAATGAAGTTCATACTCAATATTCTCAAAAACTAAGTCAAATAAAAAAATATTTTCAAAATCGACTCCAAATATTATGTAGATTCACTGGTTTCCCGCTTGTACATCGAGTTTTGTTACAACCTGTTTTATGGTTTTAATTTTAATTTAAAAAAAAAAAGATTTCTCCGAAACCCGTGGTTTGAAATTTAACTGTTACCACATCCATTTGTACATACATTTTACGCCGTCAGTATCTATGATATTAAATTATTTATAATTATCACGTAATTAATCTTTTGTCATCAAAGTTGGCGTCCTCCGTAGCGTAATGGCTAAGACGCTGGACTCACGATACGGAGGTTCCGGGTTCGATTCCCGGTGAGAACACAAAAATTGAAAAGTAATTTTTCTCAAGCGTGTTCCCCTCTGTAACTGGACCTCCTGGCCTGTTGAGGTGGTTAAAAAAAAGTTTATAAGTTTTCACAGCCTTCAAAATACAGTCCGCTTCGAAGTATACTGGTAGCGCATTTAGATATCGTGCATGAGGTCGCGGGTTCGATTTTCGTAGAGGGTTAAAATGAAACATTTAATGAAATATGATTTTAATATTTCATCTGTGATACCTTGGACTGGTGCTAGAGCGAATGACTGATCATCTTACCTTCATGTAATAAAATGATCAAGATACCCTGCTCTTGGTGTACCAATGCAGTGCCCTATGCACCGTTGGGTGTGGATAAGGGAAAGTAGTAGTAGATGAAGTCAGAATACAGATTGTGTTGCCAACACAAGCCCAGAAATACAGCATAATAACCCAAAAAAACACAATCTGTAATCCTTTGTCGTTATGATTTATTTTCCAATTATTAGCGTAAAAAATAAAAAATAATAAAATGAAATAATAATCAATATTTAATAATAATAATTATTAAATTTATTGATGTATTTAATGATAGATGTGGTGAATTCAAGAGGAACTTGACATGTTTTTATAACCTCTGATTGAACATATTTATGCAAAATACTAGCGTTTTAAAGCTGTAAATTGTGTACGAGTATAATAATGCTGTGTAATTCTGTAATTGATGTGCAATAAAACCGTGTATGTAATTATTATGATAAAATGCAAAATGATGAATATTGTCACATTATAGAGTTACCTGTAATTAAATAAATAAATTAAATTAAATTAAGCGTAAACTATCGCAGTTTATTATACCTACCTCTATATTATTATAATAGTAAAACTTCCTTGATTACACCACTTACTCAATGCATCAAAATTAAACAATGCGAAGACCGATTTTTTTAAAAATTACCATTAAAAAAAAAACAAATTTCTTATTTCAAAGTTCTAGATTCATTAGAATTCTTACTTCCTCGGTTGTGGAATGTAATTGCTTAAGCTCTCTCTCAAGATTGCCACCTTAAAAAGCCTTTCGCCTGTTAAATAAACGCATTTATCAGACGTTAAATTAGGTGGGGGACTTTTTCATCCCTCAAACGCCACCCCTCAATACTCAATACACCCCCTGGACCCATTTACCAGCCATTCGTTAGCTAAGCCATTAAGATCCGATGGAAAATTGAAGAAAAATAAGGAGTCGTTCATATTAAAAGTTTTATTTAAAAGGACGATTTATTTTGAGAATAAATGTAAAAATTCTGCCTTATTAAAACCAAATATTGGAAATTAGTATCATAATTCAATATTTTAATTTGGTTTCACAATTTTGTTATATTTCCCCCCAAAACTAAGGGACGTCTTGGAAGGATGCGAGGGAACAGGTGGCTTAAATTTTTTTTTAATAACTATAGTTTTAATTTTTTCAATTTTTTATTATTTCAATATATGTAAATATAAAATGAATTCATACATATATATAAATATAATATATGCACCTACTGACGAGTTGCATGAATACATGTTAAATACAAAATTAAAATACACAATACATTCTCTTGCAAAAAAAGAAGGAAAGGATACATATAAAATAAGGATACGTTTAATATTTTGCGAAAAGATCTGTTGAAAATCCTCATATTTTGCAAGATGCTACAAATATTTTCTAATGTTTAATCTATTTTACGTATCTAGGCGTTTTCAGGGCTTATGACCTGTCATTGGCTGGGTTAAGTGGCCACTTGATGTATTACAACATTCCCCATTCCGCCATCATCTGATAACCATATATGACAAATTTTTGAAACTTCTATATATTGAACTCGCGTTCGTAAGATCACATTACAAGAGATTTTCTCACTGGTGACATCTGTTGTGAAGATTGTTAAGCATTTTTGGCAATCAATCTTTATTGGCGTAGGTAAGGCTCATCCGAACTTAATAACTTACTAGAAGACGCCTGAAGATGTCTCTCCAATTTTTATTTGCTTTATATTTTATCCAGTAAATCTTTTCAGCAACATTTTGAATGTGTACAAACACTTGTAGACAAATTACTGGACTATACCCCTAAAAAAAGTAGTAGTAATGGGGAATGTTGTAATATGTCAAGCGGCCACTTAACCCAGCCAAATACAGGTAATAAACCCTGTAAACCCTTGAATATCCATATTTTTGAGCTTATTGTCAAGAGCATATATATCTCTGTTGAGATTTTTAATATATTTTCTTGTGGACGTTTTCAAAATATCTAATATGATATCTTGTATTACGTAATAAAATCAGATATTTAGTAAGAGAGCTTAATTTTCATTTTCCAGTCACAAAGGCCCTAATTCAGGGGAAGATATCGGATTTATCCTTATTTGAAGAGATGTTATCATAAGTAGGCATTATGTAATTATTATAGTATCCATTGTTGTAAGCCCGTTGTAAGATCGGCGGATAGTAAATAGATTTTGGAAATCTTTGTCGAAGAAAAATTTCTTCTATCTGTTTTAAAAATGCCCCGGCAAGGCGAAACAGCTGTCACTAAATAAAAAATAAACAATCAGAACCAAAATCTAGTTTGATTCAAATAATATATATCGGCTGGTTTAAGCCACAAAGCCTGCACGGAGAAAAATATGTATCTAGTAAAATGAGTAACTAGGTATTGTCTGCCTCGAGGTTTAGTTGTAGGGCGTTGGGCTACGATTCATGAAGTCGCGGGTTCGATTGCCGACCGTATATATATAAAATGTTTTTTTCAATATTGATTTCCACATAAAAAAATTCATACGTGATTGGCGCTGAAGTGAAGACTGGTCGTCTTACCTTCATGATATTAAAACGACCAAAATAAACTGCACTGGTGTAACAACTACCACTTATTCAGTGCCCTTTGCACAGAATCTATTAAATTTCGCGGATTAGTTTTAAAAAATCGGTAGAGTTCGCAATTCTGAAAAAAGACTCCATAGCCTTTAAAACAGTCTAGGGAAAGGGTGGGGCTTTCATTGAGTGCCCTTTGCACCCTTAGGTGCGGATAAGGGAGTGTATATTGAATGAATGACACAGAGAGTAATCATATTCACAGTTTGTAATACACACGTAAAATAAATATTTATACCTCTTAAGTAGTTTGGTATTGAAATGAGATCGAATATGAGACAGTCGTCGAAATGGCTACATAACATAGAATGCATCAAATTGACGTAGTATATTCTAGGTCTATTCACACGGTTCGAATCTAGTTAGTTCTGAAAATTCTACTGAATGTCTCATTCTTTATAAAGCGCCGCTACTGCAACTGCGAGCTAGTCACACTCAGGATCTATACAAAGTACTTACCTGTATAAATAAATGTATACCGCTTATAAATAAATAAATTCTTGTTAAGTAAAACATAAATATTGTTGTCAATAATTTTGGATTAAACTAAGGATAAACTTTAAAAACATTACAGTATCGTACTATGTTTTTCAGTTGTTAGGTTTAATTGTTAGATACAAGTGTTTTTTTTGTAGAAGATTAAAGTGCCTCCTTCTATGAGCTGGAATATGGTATATTTTAGTTAATTTTCTATAAAAACTCCGAAGATAAAAAAAATAAAAAAGACAAATTTATGTCATTTTCTAGCCATACGTCTCACCTTTGAAATATGCTCCTTAACGTATTTTTAATAAAAGTTGTTTTTACGTGAATCAATCATCTTATTGAGTCAGCCATCAGTTTTAATAAATTGGAAAATGTAAAATCGGATAACGAAGAGGAAAATTGTCACGAATATACACTTCTTATACGTTCTAGAAGGAAGTGTTCAATCTTAAACTAGGACGTGTGCAGAATAAGGAATCTGTTCTCAAACTCGTTTATCAATGGATTTTCCATTAAATTATATATCCGAGCAACCCTTAAACGACCTGAGCATATAAATCAATCTACCGCAAATTAAAAACTGAAAAGAAACTTAACGACCCCCCCTGTTCGTAGGTAGGTAGAGATTTATATATATATGTACTTTATACAGATTCTAGGTTATAGCTTCTTATCTTGGTGTAGCGGTAGCGTGTTGGGATGCCATACGTAAGGTCGCGGGATCGATTCCCGATGGGGTCAATATGTTTTTTTTTTATTGTTTAAATTTTTTTTTAAATTTATTAATATTTATTTATTTAGTACATTCGAATTTACAAAGCTTAAAATAACACAATAATTTTACAAAATAATCTTAACGCTATACCTCGCCAATAAAAAAGACAAGCTCTTGAGCTTGGTGAGGGAGGTTACGCTATTATTCGAATGTAATTTTACACCGAAATATTTCGTATATGATACGTTGCACTGACGCAGTAGCGTAAGACTGATCATCTTGCCCTCATGTTATTTTAAAAAACCAAGTATTTGGTGTAACAATGCAGTGCCCGATGCACCATTGCTTGCAGATAGGAGAAATAGTTGTACAGGTAGCTAGAATGTTTAGTAGAAAAATATTGTTACATAAAACGCTACAAGACTAAATTAATGCTGTTGAAATGCGATATCTCAGACAAATGTGTAACATTGATTGATATGGCATTTATTTTGTAGAACTCCATGATATCTTATGTTAAAATCAAAAACGATTTTTTTGGTTCTACGTGATTTTATTATCAAGTTAGTGACAATTGTTTCGCCTTGTAAGTTTGATAATGCCCTTACAAGGCGAAACAATTGTCACTAACTTGATAATAAAATCACGTAGAACCAAAAAAATCGTTTTTGATTTTAACATAAGAAATAAGTAACAAATAATTGACGTTGTGTCTGGGTTTATATTATAAGCAGAGGAATAACGAGAATGACATGGCACTTGGTTAGAGTCACCGGCGATCGGCTCCCAGCTACCGTAAAAAATATATAAATATAAAAGTTTAACCAAAAAAATATTTTTATCAAAAGCTTGCATAAATACCGTAAATATTTTTATAAAAATTCATCTAATACACGCTGTATGAAAGCATCACTCCCCGTGCTAAACCTTGTATCTCTTCGGAATACGATTACAGGATCAAAGCCGCTAAATGGAACGTAATCAATAAAATAGAAAATTGCGTTTAAAAATCAATTTGGACTCAATTTAACCCCACGCTGTGCCTGTAAACAGGGTTAGCGAGTAGATACCTATGACTAAGGTCGCAAACAAGCTAACTGCAAAAAAAAAGTTAATTTTCTTTGAATAGAAATACTGTAATATACGTCAAAAAGCCGCTTAAACCAGCCATTGTAGGATTAATATAAAACATTAAACAAACAAGCAACAATAAATAATAATCAGAACTTATATTTTTATATCTGCTTTTCTGTTTATGATTATTGTTTATTATTATAATTTATTCTTTATTTATAATTATTTATTTTATGAATTATAATTATAAAAATTAGCTGGTAAAAATTATAAGCATAACAAATTGAAGATTCATCTTCAGGCGTTTCCTAGTAGGTGATATAATTCGGTAAAAATCTCACTTCCAATCACAAAGGTTTCTGCTAAAATGCTTAGCAATTTTCTCAATCGATGACAGAGAGTGTTCATGTGTGAAGCGTCGCGTCATTTTACTGTATATTGGCAGATATGGACATTAAATACTAGGTGAAATGGGGAATGTTGTAATACATCAAGTGACCACTTAACCCAGCCAATGACAGGTCATAAGCCCTGTAAACGCCTAGATATCCATATTCCCTTCCAAACTTCTTGTCTCTGTTGAGATGTCAAATTGTATAATTTATTTATATTTTAATGTTGTGCACACAGTGCCATTCGTATATTTATTTCGGTCAAAACAAAATGCTGACTTTTTAATTCCTGTATTGTGCCGGTGCTCCTTTATGGATTCTGGCACCTCAAAAAAGCTCAGGATGTTCACTTGCTGAATTTTGAGAACTCAAGCTATTGAAATGGTCGTAGAATTTACAGAACCCTTCGGTACTGGCAAATGCTTGAGAATTTCTAAGTTAAGGAGGGTTAAAATTGATAAAATAAAATTTCACGAGAAAATTCAATTACTTCTATGAAACTCCCTTCTTATTAAAAATGATTTATTTTGTAAACATCGTAAAGTAAGCATTTA
>JAGVSP010001182.1:0-66582 GCA_022494985.1 Micrasema minimum
AAACCCGCTGGCTTGTGACCATGGGGAACCGCCGTTCACCCCAAACCCCGAAGGCCGTCGCCTAAAACCCGCCTACCGACCGCAAAAAGCGACCCATCTCCAACGGGAAACACAGCGCCGCCCTGGAACTCGCCGCCCCCTCCCCGCGCCGCGCTACCACGCCAACCGAACGCCCCGCCAAACCCCTTATTCAACCCCCCCCAAACAAGGGGAATCATCGTCATATTTGGGCTCCCTTTTTTTCTTTATTAACAAAATTTAAAAATTTTTAAATGTTCAAAAAATTTTTAATAAAATTTAATTGGTATTGGTTTTTTATATTCATTAATTTTTTTATAATAAAAAAATTAAAAAAGACAATTTTTTTTTTTATGAAAATTTCCCACCTCTTCCCATTAAGATACAGCTGATTTAAATAAAAATAAGTCAATTTTAAATTTTTAATAGAAAAAATAACCTTTTTGCCTTTTTAATTTATTTAAATTTGGATGAAGAAAATAGTGGGGTTTATTTTGGGGCGCACCCCTGCTTCTGATCCCCCCCTGATTTAATTTTTCTGTCCGTATTATATGTATAGGCTTTTAAACAATTTTAGTGGCACTATTGGGATACTAAAATACACATGTAGTTGTACAAAACCAGTAGTCTGACATCATCATCATCATCATACAGCCCGTTAGCCACGCTGGTCATAGTCCTCCCCCTGCCGTCTCCTCCAACCCTTCCCCCACTGGCGCCACAAATTCCAGAAGGCCCCCACCCACTACCTCGTGCCTCTGTGCCGGGCTCAACACACCAATCCCACTGTCGTCCGTCATTCTGCTAATGTACCGGCCCATTTCCACTTCAAACCAACAATTCGATCTAGATGTATTTAATAAACCAAGGGTGCATACTAAGCACATATTAAACAACTGAACATTGTTTCATAAGAAAAATCTTAAAAAATATTTGCTCCGGAATCAGCTATCTATTCTACTACAGATTTCTTTAATGATGATTTAAAGTTCTGCAAATCTATAAAGAGATCTTCCTTCTGAAAGACTATCGGGTAGACTGAGATGGTGGGTGTTATCAATGTGCCAAGTTGTTTCACTACTTGCTGCATAACACCAATACCCACACTATCAGACAGGTAATAACATTCTTCAGTGGTCTTCCGGAGGTGAAAGATCGGAAATGGATTTTAAAAATATTAAAAAATTCTGTTAAAAATTTTAATCTCGTTTTGACTTGTTTTAAAGTATAATTATAAATATTCTCTATAAATGTCTTGCATCTGGTAACACAAAAAAGTAAATCATAGTTAATATGCTCCTTCCACCATTTACCACGAGTTCAACCTCTTTTAGTGGAGTTTAGCTTATTATTATATTTAATTCATTTATGGAAAAATCCACTTTAAATACAAAATTAAGCATAAAAGCGATAACAAGCAGTAAAAATAAGTGACTGGTTTATTAAATTGGTGAAGCTTAGACAGTAAGATATGTAATAGGACACACTCAAGACAGGATCGTTCCACTTCAGTGAATGTTTGAAATCGTTTGATAGACTTACACGGAACAAGTCCAGATCCCGTCTTAATTTTACAATACGAACACAATCGAGAAGACTATGGGCAAGAAGACCATAGTTTTGTTTTGTGGTTACTAAGGAACAGCACGTCATTATTTTTTCAACCTACGGACTGGAATACAAAAAGTCACTTGAGTCAGTAAAGATGGTGAATCTATCATGCCATTTAACTATTTCAATTTGAAAAAATGGAATCAATGTTAGATCTACGCTTTTGAAGACTAGTGATTCTCAACATGAGTCATATCTTCATAGGTGTAATCATACTCTCCCCAGACCGATCATCCATGCTACTTTTCTGAGTAGGCGGTGTTGTGCACAATTCAATTTGGTTGATACGGCCTACATAGGAGGAGAGACGACTAAACAAGTGAGCAGTAAAGAGTTTTTAGTGTAAGAGGATTAGAAAAATCTTTTGATATTCTGTTAATAAAATCTAGTAGTTTTAAAGATTTATCCATTCGGTAAACTGTTTTTAAAAAAATGTAGGATGTGTTTATATTAAAAATTAAATAGCTATGCTACAAAAAAAAGTCTCAATGAATTAATCGATTACGCTTCGTTAATTTTACAGGACGGATGAATTAACATTATATTTTTGAATTAAATTGGAATTTCGACGTGAAAACTGTTTAATTTTCGACAACATTTTGAAATGAATACAAATACTTGTATAATGATAAATAAAACGATAATAGTTAGCGTCGCGGTCTCTGAGTCCAGAGATCGTTGGTTCGAATCCCCACTTCGACACGACTTGATTCCTATTTTCAAGCACAAGCCGCTCAGGCTTTATTGAAAATAGTATTTACAAATTGAAATATGTGCAAATATCATAAGATTGCCTTGATTTCTTTTTAATTTAAAAAATAAATAATTAAAAAATGTGTTACTGTTAATTGGTTTATTATATAAAAATAGGATTAACCTACACTACCTGGTTTCGGGAGAACAGTTCTCCCATCGACTGGTGAAAAGACACTAAATTAGAATAGGTACAGGTGTTATACAGAAAAATTTAATGGCAATACTTGAAAATCTAGACACAAGGGTAACATAAATATAATACAAGAACAAAAACTTACTTTAAGGGAGAATTACTAATAAAACACATACATTTAATATAAATCACTACGAAATATTAATAACCATAGTATTGTATATTTTAATGGAAATTTGTGTTAGGTATCTTTATCAAATATGTACATCATAGTCATACCTACACTAACATAATATATTGTTTTTAATTACATAACATGTCCTTGTTGATACCAAGTGATCGTGACGTGGGTAGATTGACATTTATGTCGAATTCATCTTCGATTACTTAGTATCGTGAAGAATTTGAATCGTGGTTTAAATTTTTTTTGGAAGAGAATATTATGAAATTTGTAAGAGAAAAATTAAATTGCTTCATACACCACATGGTTTAGGTAAAACTTTTCTTTTTATCAGAATGAGTTCTAATGTGCCTTTTTAAATTACCCCATCAAGCGAGTGTAGATTTACACTGGGAACATGAAAAAGGGTTTTTCTCCAGAATGAGTTCTCATATGCCTCTTTAAAGTAGAACTACGAGAAAATGTCGATTCACACTGGGAACATGAAAAGGGTTTTTCACCAGAATGAGTTCTCATGTGCGAATTTAAATTACTTCTGTGGGAAAATAAAGATTTACACTGGGAACATGAAAAGGGTTTTTCACCAGAATGAGTTATCATGTGCACTTTTAAAAAAGAACTATGGGAAAATGTAGTTTCGCACTGGGAACATGAAAAGGGTTTTTCACCAGAATGAGTTCTCATGTGCTTCTTTAAATTACCTCTTTCTGAAAACGTAGATTCGCATTGGGAACATGAAAAGGGTTTTTCTCCAGAATGAGTTCTCATGTGCGCATTTAAATTACCTCTATTAGAGAATGTTACATTGACACCGGGAACATGAAAAGGGTTTTTTCACCAGAATGAGTTCTCATGTGCCTTTTTTAAACCACCTCTTATAGAAAATTTAGATTCACACTGGGAACATGAGAAGGGTTTCTCACCAGAATGAGTTCTAATGTGTCTCTCTAAATGACCTCTTTGAGAAAATGTAGATGCACACTTGGAACAATGAAAAGGGTTTTTTCACCAGAATGAGTTCTATGTGCCTCTTTAAACTACCTCTTACAGAAAATTTAGATTCACACTGGGAACATGAAAAGGGGTTTTCACTCTTTATGGTATTAGTTCAGTTTCCTGACATCTTTTTTTGGAGAATATCTTGAGAGATTTGTTAATCTTTCTTCAGAATATTTTGGTTTACTTCGGCTTTTTTTTTACCTTAAAAGATAAATTTATTTATTGAATGTGTATATAAAGAAAAAGATTCATATTTATGGTCAAGGACTGCCAAATAAGTGAAAATCTGGGTATTGCCAGTCCGTTTACGAATGTGAACAAAGTATTAAAAAATATACACGAGTTAGTAAAATCTAAGTACAGCAAAGGTAGGAAGTATCCTATAAAGGTAGATATTTTTATGTTAGTTTGGTTTAATGGCATAAAGAATATGAAAATACAACTTTACTACGATTGTTGAAAAAAACGTTTTATATCGGGAAGATCGATATTGATCTCCGTGAATATTAAAAATATCGCTCTCTATATGATACAACTGTTCTGTACTGGTCCCTGGTTCTGCCTTGATGGTAGCAACAGATAGCTCCTCGCTTCTGTGGGGACACGGAGCCCCTTCCTCAGTATGGAGACTTTCTTCTACATCACCAGTTTCTGGTTCTGGCCAGCGCAAAAACAAGGCGCTGATAAGGTTACACCTGTACAACCTGGTGGTATACTTTCTCGACTATTAGCATGACGAAAAAATTAATTCGCGGAGCGAAGTTCATCGGCAAAGAAAAAGCGGACGAAGACATTGGTGATAACACATTCTCCGGAGGAACTTGTTTATGCTTACTCAAACGAGCTACACGAAAACTGGCCAATTTCTAACAATTATTTTATGTCATCAAGTGCTATTTAGATTACTACTTAGACTGCATTTTCGTCTCAATAAGTTTACGTTAGAGTTGAGGGACGTGGATCTGACTTGGGAGGATGCGCGGGAATACTCTTAAGGAATAAATTGAATTATTTTGTTTAAACTTTTTTTGATAGCAAATCGTAATTTAAAATCAAATGTTAAATATATAATAACATTTTATATGTTTTCAGTCACGCTATCAGCATTGGCATCTTTATGTAATTTCTACTGAACCTATGTTTATTAAAAAAGTATAATAAATCAATATTTTTTAACTTATATTGCCGCTACCTATAAATTTAATATTCAACATTTGAAATATTCTTATATTTCTATCTATACTCGAGATCCAGCTGCAAAGGGCCTTTTACGGTCTCATATTATTTTTAAAAAATCTTGCGCAATTTTTATTATTTAATTTAAATAAATCAGCTTTAATATTCAAATACCTACGTTATGTAAAGAAAGACAGAGACATATATGATGTGTTTCAATCGTAGAAGTCAACAGGCATAAATTTTATAAGAATAAAAATTCCAAAATAATAATTTTACAGAATAATGAAAAGTAGCTCGTAATATTGCGCCCTGAAGCACTGTGCGCCACCTTGGTCCAATTTTGTAAGTACAGGGAAAAACAGGATGATTTTCTAGCTTTAGTACGACCCTTGAAACTTTAAGATTACGAAATAATAACCTAAGTAATTTTTTATTTATTTATTTCGTACATTACTTTTTTTCTTCTTTTTTAATGAAATACCTCGCTGGGCAAAGCCTGTGTTGAGGTATTCATTTACAACTAACATTTACAAGTTTGATACATTAAAAGAAGAACAACAAAATAATTGTACTTAAACGGAATTTATTTATTAAATGTGAACATCATAGACATTTCTACACTAACATAATATATTGTATTAACCACATAACAATGTCCTTGTTGATACCAGGGACTCGTGATCAACATTTTTTTCAAATCCACCAGCGATTACTAAGTAAGACTTTGAATCCGAGTAGTAGAGATGTATCATGTATCATATAAGAGAGGATTCTGGAAAGGTATAAGTCCAAATTGCTTCATACTTCATATCCTGGTTGACGTATATCATATTTTATTACCAGAATGAGTTCTCATGTGCCTCTTTAAATCACTTCTTGCAGAAAACGTAGATTCACACTGGGAACATAAAAAGGGTTTTTCACCAGAATGGGTTCTAATGTGCGCATTTAAATGACCTCTTTCAGAGAATGAAGATTCACATTGGGAACATGACAAGGGTTTTTCTCCAGAATGAGTTCTCATATGCGCTCTTAAAGTAGAACTACGAGAAAATGTGGTTTCACACTGGGAACATGAAAAAGGTTTTTCACCAGAATGAGTTCTAATGTGCGCAATCAAATGACCTCTTTGAGAGAATGTAGATTCACACTGGGAACATGAAAACGGTTTTTCACCAGAATGAGTTCTCATATGCGCTTTTAAAGTAGAACTTAGAGGAAATGTGGATTCACATTGGGAACATGAGAAGGGTTTTTCACCAGAATGGGTTCTAATGTGCGCATTTAAATGACCTCTTTGAGAGAATGTAGATTCACATTGGGAACATGAGAAGGGTTTTTCTCCAGAATGAGTTCTCATATGCGCTTTTAAAGTAGAACTTTGAGAAAATGTGGATTCACACTGGGAACATGAGAAGGGTTTTTCACCAGAATGGGTTCTAATGTGCGCATTTAAATGACCTCTTTGAGAAAATGTAGATGCACACTGGGAACATGAAAAGGGTTTTTCACCAGAATGAGTTCTCATGTGCTTATTTAAACTACCTCTTTCAGAAAACGTAGATTCACACTGGGAACATGAAAAGGTTTTTTCACCAGAATGAGAGTTCTCATGTGATCTTTTAAATGCCATCTATGAGAAAACAAAGATTCACACTGGGAACATGAAAAGGGTTTTTCACCAGAATGAATTCTCATGTGCCTCTTTAAACTACCTCTTTCAGAAAACGTAGAATCACACTGGAAACATGAAAAGGGTTTTTTCACCAGAATGGTTCTCATGTGCGCTTTTAAAGTAGAACTACGAGAAAAATGTGGATTCACACTGGGAACATGAAAAGGGTTTTTTCACCAGAAATGAGTTCTCATGTGCGTCATTTAATGTACTTCTTTGAGAAAATGTAGATTCACACTGGGAACATGAAAAGGGTTTTTTCTCCAGAATGAGTTCTCATGTGCGCATTTAAATTACCTCTATTAGAGAATGTAGATTGACACCGGGAACATGAAAAGGGTTTTTCACCAGAATGAGTTCTCATGTGCCTTTTTAAATTACCTCTTATAGAAAATTTAGATTCACACTGGGAACATGAAAAGGGTTTCTCACCAGAATGAGTTCTCATGTGTCTCTTAAATGACCTCTTTGAGAAAATGTAGATGCACACTGGGAACATGAAAAGGGTTTTTCACCAGAATGAGTTCTCATGTGCCTCTCTAAATGACCTCTTTGAGAAAATGTAGATTCACACTGGGAACATGAAAAGGGGTTTTCACTCTTTATGGTATTAGTTGAGTTTCCTGACATCTTTTTTGGAGAATATCTTGAGAGATTTGTTGATCTGGAGCTTTGAGACGAGTTTATATAACTTTCTTCAGAATATTTTGGTTTACTTCGGCTACCTTAAAAGATAAATTTATTTATTGAACGTGTATAAAAAAAAGATTCATATTTATGGCCTAGGACTGCCAAATAAGAGAAAATCTGGGTAAGTATTGCCAGTCCTGTTACAAATGTGAACAATAGTATTAAAAAATAAACACGAGTACGTAAAATCTAAGTACAGCAAAGGTAGGAAGTATCCTATAAAGGTAGATATTTTTATGTTAGTTTGGTTTAATGGCATAAAGAATATAAAAATACAACTATACTACGATTGTTGAAAAAACACACCAGATATTGAGCATGGATTGTTCCGTTCCCTGAATATTATTATCCTCCATTTTATATGAGGTCAAAAGGACGTAGGTACAATTAAAGGTTTTTAATTATTCACCAGACTCACCTTCAGTGTTGCGAGAGGATTCCAAACATTCTTGTTTTATATCGGGAAGATCGATATCGATCTCCGTGAATATTAAAAATATCGCTCTCTATATGATACAACTGTTCTGTACTGGTCCCTGGTTCAGCCTTCACGGTAGCAACAGATAGCTCCTCGCTTCTGTGGGGACACGGAGCCTCTTCCTCAGTATGGAGACTTCCTTCTATATCACCAGTTCCTGGTTCAGATTTTACGTTGGCAATACTTGGCTCCTTCCCTTGTTCTGATTTCACACCGGACTCTTCGCTGATGTCGAGCCATGGCGCCCCTTCCCCAGTATGGAGAATATCTCCTACATCGCCAGTCCCCGGTTCAGCCTTGACTTGAACTGAAACGATCTCCATCTGCTCCATGTTGTATTGGTTCAATCTGAAGACGAATCCCTGCAAATTGGTAATTGTGGCTATTACTGTTTTTATAAAAACAAATAATTTGTAATTTTAAACTAAATATTTTCAATTCTTACATCAGAAAGAATTTGATAAACTACGTTTCTGACTAAACTGGTCATTTCTGTTAAATATTTTTTCAAACTTCTACTATCAACTATTACTTTCCTTTATCCGCATCCAATGGTGCAAAGGGCACTGCTTTGTACAAATTAAGTGCAGTGTATCTTGATAATGTTTAACTACTTGAAGGCAAGTTGATCAGTCTAACGCTTCAATAATACCAGTCCAAGGTATCACACATTAAATATGAATATGAAATTATTTTTTTTTAAACCGAAAGGAAATTAATAACATGAATTGTTATGAAAAGAAATCTATGCAGTCTTATGATATTTGAACATATTTCAATTTGTAAATACTATTTTTCAATTAAGCCTAAGCGGCTTGTGCTTGAAAATAGGAATCAAGTTATCATTCAGCACATACAAGTTTGAAACACAATTTCAACTCTGAGCTGGTCACAATACACGTAATTCAAAAAACCTCCACATTCAAAAATTTCGATCCACAAAATTCGGTAAAAAATCCCTAATGAACATTTCTCGATCCCAATATAATAAACTACCCCGTGAAATAAAAATAAATAAAGCAATACATAGTAGAGCCCTTAAAGATCTGTATTCAAATATGTTTTTCAATGATAGATATGATGTTTAGGATTAAGATTGAATGTGTTAATTTTGAATCGTCTTTCTTATTCGTCTTTTTGATTGTGCAATATGTAATTAAAAATGTGAATAATACCGGTCCCAAAATGAGTTTTTTTATAACTCCTGGAACATAATACATTTATTTTTTATAAGATTTTTTAAAGAAATAAAAAAAAAAAAAAAAAAAGAGTGGAGGAATGTGATACTAATTTCAAGGTCTGTGGTGCGTTATTTATCTAGATCCTTAACTCTGCAGCACTTAAACTAACAACAACTATGATTACTATTCAATTTTCTGAGGGAAAGAAAAGAAAATGACTCGACCTTTCCGGATATTTTTTTTTTTTATTTAAAAATATTTTCAAAAATCTATTGACATGTCCAACATATTGATAATCCCACCTTCCTTGATGATAAAAACCACCATCAGAAATAAAGTATTCGTATGAAATCTTTATCCAAAAGGCTGAAAGATATTACATAGAAACCGCGTGGACCGCGGCATTTTTAAACAGGGAAATACGGCTGCAAATATAATTCGGCAAAGCCCCATAAAATACATTACTCTTTCTTTTCAAAGTTAAAATTTTACTTAGTTATTAGGTATGTCAAAGGATGAGCCGACATTTTCTGTCCTTAGGTTATAAAATTATAAGCCAAACAATATGCCAGGAACTGGGCGAGCTGATCGTGGGAAGGCGGTCATAAAACCTATTCGCCAAGGCAGCTGGCGAATAACAAAATGTATTGTTCAAAATATTTTGCCGGCCAAATTGCACCATCGCCTAATCCTAACCTTATGTCAGGCGGCGTAGACAAATGAACAATAGGCAAATGGGTCGAAGGGTCATAAATTTCCCTCACGCAAAAGTATTAATCCGCGTTACTACCCCAAGGGCACGTAACATCCGAATAGTGGTAAATTGATACCAGTGGAGACATCTCTCGGCAGTTTAAACTCCTAATGACCGACTTAAGTAGATCTCTCTGAGTTACCATAATAATACAATGGAATAGGTGTGCGTCTTGGCTAACAACCAATGGGTCTTGGATAAATGAGTGAATTAATTAATTAATTAGTAATTACTGAAGAGACATCCCATTTAATTTAAATAAAACAATAATTTAATATAGTAAAGAAAACTCCTTGAAATTAAATGACGCCTTTTTGGATAAAGTCATTAGCTAAACCAAACCTAATTAAATAAATTCACTTTGCAAATGTATTTAATTATTCCAATGATTATGCCATATTATTACCTTGTTAGGATTATAATTATGCTTGTTCTATATTATCCATATGCCATCATGAGGCAATTACATTGTATTATAAATTATAAGGCTTTATCCTATAAGAGTGTTCTTAATTATTAATGAAAGAAAAACTATCAAAGGAAATTAGCAATGTAATTCTCAATATTGGTTGATTAAATTCCATGATATAATTATACTAAACATCAATTAAAGCACCCTTATTATTATAAGGTACATACAGCTAACTCCGTATGTCAATTATTTAACTTGATATCCACTGGTTAGTATCTACATCCTGTTATATTTAATCACCTCACAATATGTATTGTAAATATGCACCTTCTTTACAACTGTACTAATATGTAAGACTATCATGGATCTAAATTAGTTAATAAGTAATACTCTAATCTACTAATAAGAACATTATTATATTAATTCCCCGTGTATAAATTATATATTTCCCATTGTAAAGGATTTATTTTTTTATTTATTTTGATATATACGGTACTATTGTACCTTTTACGTAAATATGTATAAAAAACACATCAATTGCGACACATCAATTTAACAAGTTGTTATAAACTACTTACATAGAAAAATGTTATAAGAATGTTATATAAAAAAAAAATAAAATAAAAAAATAAAATGTTATCTGTAAAACCACTTACAATAAACATTTTGGTTTTTCCAAATCCTGTAAAAATGTAAAACATTAAACATATTGAAAATAAACAATAACATAAATAAACATGATATTTTTTCATCCAAAACATGACGCTCTATGGGCTAGGAGTAAATTTGTTATTGCCAATTTACATTGTTCTAGCGATAATATATTATACATAGAAATCTATATTGGTGGCATATTCATTACTAGTATTTTGGATTCTAAATATGGGAGTGTTAAAATGAGCTACCGTCCGAGCATTTGGACAATAAAATAAGGTAGATGTTCTACTAGGCCGTGGCGGTACATAGAATGATATCAGTTTTAGTAATTCAGGGCTGTCAAAAATTGGTTTGATGATTTTATACAACGTTATAATATCTGAGGCAATTCGTCTTTCGTTTAATTTGGTTAATTTTAATAGATACAGCAAATAATCATATTTACAAGTTTTTGGAATTTTTTGGAATACCAATTTCAAAATTTACAAATTTTAGGAATTTGTTTTGTGTTCTTTCGAGTTGATTACTGAAAGTAATTTGAAACGGGGACCATATTGGGGAGTAAGTTAATCTAATTGACTATTGTACAAGAGACGTGTAAAGATATTTTTCATTCATGTTTTTATATATTTTGATGTTTGTCCCTTCCAGTCCCTTCAGTACAAAACCTAGCAATTTTAAAGCCTTATTAGATATATTCATTATGTGTTCCTTAAAAACTAAACCCGAATCAAACAAAATACCTAAATCATTTATTGTGGCGACATTACAGAGTACAATATCGTTTATTTTGTAATAACATAATACTGGATTTTTTATTCTATAGAATCTCATTACTTGACATTTGCCGATATTGAGTTGGAGTTTATTTTGTTCACACCAGATGTGTAAATTGGACACATTGTTGGACAAAACATCACAGTCACTTTTATCTTTAATCTCCTTGAATATTTTCATGTCATCAGCAAATATAAGTACAAAAACACTTTGAAAGATATCATTAACATCGTTAATAAAGATCAAGAAAAAAATTGGCCCAAGGTGTGAACCTTGTGGCACTCCACTGACTGGGTTAAATTCATAAGATATAGAATCGTTAATTTTAACCATAAGTTGCCTATCTAATAGATAGCTGGTAAACCATTTAAATAAACTGCCACCAATACCAGATTTTTCTAGTTTGTTTAAGAGAATTCTGTGGTTCACCTTGTCAAACGCCTTACTAAAGTCTGTATATATTGAGTCTATTTGAGTTTTATTGGATAACGCTTCGGATATAATATTTTGGTAAAGTAATAAATTTGTAAGTGTTGATTTTCCGGAAATAAATCCATGTTGAGCTGGCGTTATACATTTTCTTATAATAGGCATTATTTTATAAAGAAGAATCTTTTCAAATAATTTAGGAATCGATGAGATAAGACATATAGGTCTATAATTTTTTACATAATTTTTGTCGCCCTTTTTAAAGAGATCGGTGTAATACAACTTTTTTTCCACACATCTGGGAAAGTACCGGAGGAGAGTGATTTATTAAATAATAGTAAAAGCGGATTAACTAAAGCTAGGGCGCATTTCTTCAAAAATAAAGGTGGTATGTTATCTGGACCAGCGTTCTTGTTTTGATCTAATAATAACAACTGGGTTAATATATCGTTATGGTCAAAGTAGATATCAGATAGGTCATAGTTAACATGAGTCTTAAAAGTTGAGACACTATTTGGATCGTTATCATACTCATAGACATCCTTGAAAAAGTCTGCAAACAAGTTTACAGTGCTTTGGACGTTAGAAGATTTAGTATCCTGAGTCATTATTCTTTAGACTGTTTGTATGTTTCCAGAATTTTTTTACATTGCAGTTAATAGTCTTCTATTGAATTTATTTACTTAGCGTAACAAGATTGTGCCATTTTACTACCCGCTTTTCTAATTTGACTGAATTTAATATAAAGTAATGCAGATCTTGATTCTTTGTACTTTTTATGAGTAATTTTTTCAAGGGTTATTAGATTGATCAAATCTTTATCAAACCATTTAGGGTACTTGAAAGACTTAAAATGATTCTTTGGAACGAGGTCGTCTATTACACGATTGATTAATGTATACAATGAATTGACATTAATATTTACATCTTCACTATTTGAGAGAACGGACAAATCAAGTTTATCTAGGTTTTCATTGATTATTGAATAATCAGCTTTAGGAAAGTTATATCCAGATTTGTAGTGTTTTAGATTATTATCGGAGATAAATAAAATAGATATGCTAAAAGGAGGATGATACATATCAACAGGAACTAAGTTATCATTCTCTTTTGTGATTTTCACAGATGAGATATTTGAAAAAACTAAGTCCAGTAAGCGATGATTACAATTTACAACTGTATTGACTTGTTGTAGGTTTAAAAATAAAGACATTTATTAGATTTCTCTTTCACTTTGAGTAAGGTGATCGGTGTTAATCAAATTAAAATTTGGTATGTTGTAATCACCCATAAGTAGAAATTTTGTATTAGGGTGCTTCATACATATATTTTCAATGTCTTCACAATGTTTTTTATAATCGGAGATATCAGAGTTAGGGGGAATAAAAACTACACCAATAATGAATTTGTCACTTAAACTATTCACTTTCACAAACAGCTGCTCGATACATGAATTTTTTGTGGGTAACTTAGAAGATGAATATTTCTTGGATATAATGATTGCCACTCCACCTCCTCTTGATTTTTTGCTGGTTTTTACATTTCTATCACATCGGAAGATATTGTAGGAAGAGAACCCTAGTTCGGAAGAATTAAAGTCTGGAGTCAGCCATGTTTCAGTCAGAATAAATGGATTCACAACAGATCAAATTCTTGCAAAATAATGTAATAACATATAATAATTAATAACGTATAACGTAATCATAACGTATAATAATTTCTGAATCCTGCTTATGAATGTATAATTTTAATATAGATAATTAGGAATATTGTAAATTCTCTAAGTTAGTTGTGTGTGTAAGAACTTCTGTCTCAAAGGCATTTTGGGACCATAAGTCATAAATCATGTGAACTAGGGGTTGAAACAAATCGTAGTGGGGGTAACCCAAATGGCAGTGAACCAATGACTTAGAAGGATGGAGGTGGAGAAAGTGACTGGAACCAATAAGGACGAAGGATTATCTCCCGCCAGATCTAGTCCTACTGAGGTGGCTATATAACCTGTGGGCGGAGAGATCATCAACAGTTGGAAGTTGGGACTTGGAAGTTGGAAGTTGACAGTTGAGAGTTGAACAGTGAAAGTATATAGCCGCAGAAGTTGTAATCGGAGTGATAAATTGAGTTGAAACTCGGGAGTTCTCCGTGTCCGAAAGAAGTTAACGTCAAGCAAGTTGGAACGTTCATAAACTATTCCACCGACGACATCAAAAGTGAACAGTGCCAGCCTTTAAGCAGCGACTCTCCAAGTCTGGTAGTTATCCAGATTACGACCTCCACCTCATCAACACAGCTCCAGGAACCGAGCGTATCAACCCCTTCACATCATCACGACCCCGGCCAGGCGTTCATCAAGGCCGCCCACAAGGGGCTGCCTTCATCATCCACAACGTAATTATAAGTTAATTTTAGGTTAGGTTTTAAGAACTCGTGTCTGTTTTTGTCAATGCCTTAATATAAATTAAACATGATATTGTATTCATTAGAAATAATTTCACTACCTCCCCACAACACACTAACCACCTTCTAATAGCATTTGCTCTAAATTAACTTGTGGCATTAAATTAGTTTCTTTTTTCCGTAACGCCTCCTCTCAGGTGTGGATGGAATAAGTGAGCCTGTCATAATAATTACAACCCTGGGTCTCATGCTACGACAGGTTCACATCTGATGTCACTTTGACACGCACGCCACAGACGAAGTGCGACGTTTTTCCCACCATTGAGAGGAGTGTGTTAATAGTTAGTATTTGTAATAAGCGTAGTACCGCGCCGGTGCTGACAGCCTGTCACCTGGAGAGCTCAGAATAAGTTGGTGAGAGTACACATCTGCAGTACACATCGCTAGCTCTACTAACCTTACTCATAACCTCACATTTAGTTGTGTAGTGGAATACTGCTCTAGAGAAGTAAGTAAATACCTTTATAGCGCTTCTTCACGAGCGGGAATCCTTCAGTTGTAACTAGAATAGTCGTAACAGGGGCCAACACTCCTTATATAGGAAATTTCATCACTAGAACAATGTGCTCTGACAGATATCGTACGTCATAGATATCGTAATTATGTAGATTTCGTTTCCATAGACGAAATTACCACAGTACTTATAATAAAACAATACGAGTACTTAAACCTGTTATCTTTTTTAGGGGAGAAAAAGTTACTAAAGTCAAAAACAAGTCCGATCTCTGGAGACTGTTCTAAAGAATGTTGTCTCTTTTTTTAAACCTCAACTGCATCAGTTACGAGGGAAATAAATTAATGAAAGCTCAACATTTCATTGTAAACCTTTTTTTTCAAAAAAAAAATAATTGTCCAATGTTTTTTATCTCTCCTGTAAAATTCAGTTATTGGAGTTTGGGCGGTTTTGTTTCTTCTTCGACGATAATAACTAATTTACCATCACGCCATTCGTGGTCTAAATTCTAAATTAAGCATTTTAATATGTAACATTGGCTTAACATGCACATTTGATTTTTTGTTTTTCATCGAAACCTGGTTATCTGACAATATAACATCAGCTGAAATTGGATTAACCGATTACAATATTTTTCGTTGCGACCGGTCCACAGCTTCAAACAAAACCAGAGGAGGAGGTGTTATGATTTGTGTCAAGAAGCTATATTCTTGCCATGTTCTTGAATTTTCTAATAGTGTTGCTGAACAATTATTCTTGTGTGTCACTATTAATTCAAAGAAGCATGTAATTGGCTGCATTTATATATCTCCTTCGTCACCAGTTGATATCTATAAGGCTCATACTGAACTGGTGGAGCGAGTTTCTCGCAACGCAAGTTCCGTGTTTGTATGTGGAGATTATAACCTACCTAAAGTATCTTGGCTCAATGATAGTTATGGTGTTAAAACACAGGGCACTATTACCCCACAAACAACTGAAGTAGTCAATTCATTTGCCTTCATGAATATGTATCAATTAAATAATATCACAATTTTTTTTTTTTTGTTTGTTTATGGACAGCCAACAGACATACACTTATTTAAAAATATATACAACATTAATTTCTAACAATAATGTCCACTTAAAGGCTATCACTTAAGTATCTAAAAATATTGAAACATTTATTATTGTTGCAAAGTACCCATCCTGTACACAGTTGCTTATTTGTAATATGTAAAGCATAAATTAAAATGTTTTAAAGGAAAAGTAACATAACTGAAAAATAAAATTGGCATTTTTTAGAAATTAAAATTTAGAAAAAATAAAAACTATAATAGGTACCTAGATAATCAATGTATGTACAGGATAGGTACTCAATTGTTCAGGTTATTGTTTCGATTTAATTTTTTGTACTATTGCTGACACCAATGTTACTGAATCGATTGATCCTTTACTCCCTATAGACAAATATCACCCACCACTAAACATAAATGTTTCCCATTCTTTGAATATTGATTCACTCGTACCTAACAAATCCGTTTACTATAAGTTTGATAATGGTAACTATGAGGGATTAAATGACTACTTTGCATCTTGTGATTAGAACGTACTTTTTTATCTCACACTAACATTTATTAATGAAGCTGTTGCCAAATTTAACCAATATGTGACTAACGCAATCGAAATGTTTATTCCCAAAGCTAAATTTGTTCAGCCCAAAATTTCCAAAATGGTTTAGTCAGAATTTAAAATACTTAATTTTTGAAAAGAAAAAAAACCATAAATTGTATAAATCAACTGGCAATCTTGTATTTTATCAAAAAATTTCTCAATTTAGAGAAATGGCAAAAACTGAAAGTAAAAGCTGCTATAGGGCTTTTGTACAAACTACTGAAAAGATATTGAGGAACGATTCAAAAAAGTTTTGGGAATTCGTTGCTCAAAAACGTAATGACCATGATCTGCCTTCTAGTATATTTTATAATGAGGTGCATGCAACCAATAGTGCTGATATGTCAAACCTTTTTTGCAACTCACTTTCATCGGTCTATGTTAATAATAATTCCTTATGCTCTATCTCCTCATTTAATTGTATTAATACAATTCACTTAAACTCATGCAAAATATCATTAACTGAAATAACACATCATATAAACAAGTTAACCAGCAAGAAAACCACCGGACCTGATGGTATTCCAGAAATAATGTTGAAAAATTGCAACTCTACTCTTACCAAACCAATATTAATGCTATTTAATTTGTCACTTTCATCGGGTATATTTCCTGATATTTGGAAGATGTCGTTTATAAGGCCTATTTTTAAGTCGGGAGATAGATCTGATGTATGCAATTACAGACCGATTTCATTAATATCACCCATCCCTAAATTATTTGAATCTTTAATAACTCGTAAAATCACCGCATATATTACCAAAGCACTTGAGAGTGGTCTGCAAGTTGATGTTCTCTACACAGACTTTGCAAAAGCATTTGATAAAGTTAACCATAAAATTCTTATTGCTAAATTACATGCTTTCGGATTAAGAGACCCGCTATTATCATTCATTGAATCTTATCTGAGTGGGAGACAGCAAAAGGTTAGGATTGGAAACTGTTTATCGGCCAGTATCGATGTTACTTCAGGCGTACCTCAGGGTGCTCATCTTGCACCCCTTCTTTTTAATTTGTTTATAAATGATGTAGCTGATGTATTTTCCTTTAGTCGTTTTTGGCTTTTTGCGGACGATAATAAAATTCTAAAAATAATTAAAAATATAAATGACTGTTTGCTGCTTCAGTCCGATATAGATTCTTTTAATATGTGGTGCAAAGCCAACAAACTAGAGTTGAATATTAAAAAATGTAAATTAATGTCCTTTTATAGTGTTGCGGACGTCGACGTAATTTAAGTTTAAAGTTTAGATTCCATATTATGTAGCTAGGGACCCCGGTACTTATGTGAGCCGCCAGTGCCCTAATAAAGGACATGTCTGCCACTTGCGGGTCTGGCCTGGCGGGTACCGGGGGGACTTAGTTAGTTAGTCCTGATAAGGACCATTGTATGTTTAGTTTTAAGTAGAATTATTTGTAGTATGATTTGGCTTGTTGAGAGGTCCTGAAAAGGACCGTTGTTTGTTGTTCTCTGCTCGGCGGCGCACTCCGTACTGATCACGGAGTGGGTGGGGACGGGTCCCTTATACGTGGCGAGAGCGAGACGGGGATACCGGGCGGCCGGCTCGCTCCCTCTCGCTCTCTCGCACGGTGATAGCGGGCGCCCGTCTGCGGCCGCCGGCGGGTGGGGACGACCTTATGATATAAATAAAGCATGTACTGCATTTAATAAATCACTTGTTACTCGACTCTTGTCTTTTACTACGCTTCACCTGCTCCTGCCCCGGATACTTCCCGACTTCGCTACTTGGAAAATTGGACCCCCGCCTCAAACTGGACTGGAAAAAAAAAAAAAAAAAAATAACTGAACTCGGTTATGTCTTTGATCGGCGGACGAGTACTGACAGCTCTGTTGACGCGCTCTTCTAAAAGGGAAATATTATAATTACTAGTGAGATTTTTGCTATTATACACCGTGTCCCACGATGAGACCGCGAAACTCCGGAGGGTGATTGTTCATGGTATTCTGAGAAAAAAAAATCTTATAAAGTTTTTTTGATCCGGGCATTTTTAATAATTAATTAAAAAAAAGTATTAATAAAAGCGCGACTATGTAATACTGGCTTCTGTTTGAAATGCTAGCGGTGGCGGTGGCGGTGGGCGGGGGAGGAGTGGGGGTCCACTCTGGTCACCGAACGCCTTGCCTTGTGCGGACATTCAAAATTCGAATTTCATATCTGAAATTGGTGCAGGTCACGTGGTGTTAGCCAGTTCAAAAAAATGGACGGTATTACACGCGTGAATTTTTATTCATATTTTAATCATTTTTTTAAGAAATTAGAATTGAGTTTTTTTGAAAAACTTTATTAAGATTTTTTTCTCAGAATATCATGAATAATCACCCTCTGGAGTTTCGCGGTCTCATCGTGGGAAAACGGTGTATATGCGTGTTGTCTTATAGTCAATCTGCGGCATTATATTTATGTGAATTTAGCTAGCAGCAGAGATTAATTATTTGGTTCAAGCCTTTTGACAATATTTAAAGCCTTAGATTTTAGTTCTAATCAAATCATTTCTATCTCCACGTGATAAAATGAACGTACATTATTATAAGTAGTAAAAAGCCGTGTAAATAGTAGAAATAAGAGCAGTTTACTTAGTATGAATGTAACTCTGGACACCTAACGTTCGTAAATACTTAATAGATTAAAATAAAACCTAACCATTCGTCGATTCAACGAACTGTTTTTCTAGAAGGATGATTTCAACTACAATAAAAGCTCCACCTTTTCCCTAGACTGCCGTAAAGACTATTGAGTCTTTTTCAGCCCAGCACAACTCTACCGATTTTTTCAACAAGCTAAACCGCGATTTTAAGATTGTTAGTGTGATAAAAATACGGAAGAATTTACGATTATGTACGCGAACAAATGCTTTCATTGTACCCCTACCACTGTCTCGGCTTATCTATTATAACTGTCATTGTTTCCATCACCTAAACCAATCAGAGTCGGCCCAAATTAACAGTAGTAGGGTATGTTAGTTTTTACCCCGATCATTATTTATTAGTAATTACTACCACCCGTGTGGAGACCGGCATCCCGCCTCGCCAGGCCCCCCATCCCAGACATCCACCCGGCATCCGCGGGCAGGGTCTCAGTGGAGGGGTGATTAGGGAAAAGAGGGGAGAAGACAGAACGCATGTGTGCATCTCACACTATCATCCTATCATCCTATCTGGCAGACACTATTTCGTGAAACCGTGTAAAAACCGTACGGGTAAAAATAACAAAAAAGTGTAATTTTCCACATGTAAATGTTTTTTTATATTTGTTTACATAGCCTTTAATGATTAATATTTAAAGAAGTTTTCTTTATAAATAATTACGAACATTAAACATTTTAGATGGATCGTAAAATTCATGAACGCTCCTCATAAGGAACGGGTTAGTATTGTATACAGTTTACTGTAACCCTATATAGAGCCCATACCTTTTGTGGTGTGTGGGCGGATGCTTGCCGGCAGTCGAAGGGCTCTGATAGATCGGACCCGTGTAAGTGTATTAGTAAGAATTAAAGGTGCGGATCTTCGTGTCATTACTTTTTCTAAATAATTGACTCTTTGATAAAAATTTTATAAAAATGTTTATTCTTTTAAACAATGTTTAGTGGGCACTAGTTTTGGAAACTAAAATACGACAGGTTTTTTTGTACCTAACCATTGTCTTGACAATCATCATCATCATTTCAGCCCGCTGAGGTCCACTGCTGGACATAGGCCTCCCCCTGCCGTCTCTACTCCTCCCTCCACTGTCTTCCAGCAGACTTCCTGATGTCGTCACACCCATCTACCTCGAGGCCTCTGGTTTCTCGGTCTCCACACCTCGTCCACCTGTCGTCCGTCATTCTGGCTATGTGACCGGCCCATTTCCACTTCAACCAACCACTTTGATCTAGGCGTATTAATAAATTAATAGGGTGGGGCATACGAAGCACATATTAAACAACTGAACATTGTTCATAGAAAAATCTTAAAAATATTGCTCCGGAAGTCAGCTATCTATTCTACTACTGATTTCTTTAATGATTTTAAAGTTCTGCAAATCTATAAAAAGATTCTTCCTTCTGAAAGACTATCGGGTAGACTGAGAGTGGGGTGTATCAATGTGCCAAGATGTTTCACTACTGCTGCATAACACCACTACCCACTACTATCAGACAGGGAAAACATTCTTCAGTGGTCTTCCGGAGGGGAAAGATCGGAAATGGATTTAAAAATATTCAAAAAAATTCTGTTAAAAATTATACATCGTTTTGACTGTTTTAAATTATAATTTTAAATATTCTCTATAATGTCTTGCATCTGGTAACACAAAAAAGTAAATCATGTTTAAATGCTCCTCCACCTTACACGAGTCAGCCATCTTTTAGGTGGAGTTAGTTTATTATTATATTTTATTCATTTATGGAAAAATCCACTTTAAATACAAAATTAAGCATAAAAGCGATAACAATCAGTAAAAATAAGTGACAGATTATTCAACTCTAACTTTCGCATTTCTGCAAGAAATATATTTATTCATTCATATTTACGAAAAAATCCATTTTATATACAAAGATAAGCATAATCGGGATAACAAAGCAGTAAATAAAGTGACAGAACATTAAATTGGTGAAGCTTAGACAAAATGTGGACACACTCAAGACAGGATCGGGTCCAGGGCCTCCAGGCCAGGAGCAAACTTTTTGGTACAGTTAGTATTTCTCTAACACAGTAGATGGCAGTACAGTATATATCACGTGGTACCCAGTCTACTCTATGCTTTTTTGTTTATGGTCTAATCAAAGGAATCCCGTATTTTTCAGTGATCTGAGATGGATAAAGCGTTAAATACTCTTGCTGATACGTTATCGGATTTAGAACGGTTACTGGTAGCAGTTACCATTTAATGATATTTTGAGAGCTGGTTTCTGGGTGTAACGAATTTGTAAACGTCTAACCTAGGCTATCCCTTGTCGTCATGTCCGTCCCCGTCAAATACTTTATTAATTTTGGATATTGTATATTTTATCTCATGTAAAATATTTCATACTACTACTACTCTCCCTTATCCGCACCTAATGGTGCATATGGTGTACCTTGATCGTTTTATTACATGAAGGTAGGATGATCAGTCTTACGCTTCAGTACCAGTCTAAGGTATCACACATATTTCATACAATGGTCTATTATTATCTTTCACCACTGCATGAAACATTTTACATGAATGAAGCAAATAATAAAATTATTAAATGAAAAAATTGTGAAGTTGTAAATTCAATTTTATTTTCACAAACAAAACAAAGCAGAAGTAATATGAAATATAGTATATGCACTCAAGCGAGTGCGTAAATACCTAAAAATAGCTATAATTTATAGATCTTTTTTTTAAATATGAAACTGTTCAATATTAATAAATTAAAAAAACAGAAATAAATAAACATGAATTAAATTATGGATACGGTCTTTTTTCTATTTCAGGGGTACTAAAGAAATCTGTCACAATCTGCCACTGAAAATTTTTGCAAATGCAAGTCGTTCTAGTGGCTAAACAATTTTATAACTAACTTATAATATACCACAATAGTAAAATTAAAATACATACTTAATAAAAAATATATATACTACCTTGTGAAATTAACTATAATACAAAACGATAGTAAAGATTTGAAGAAAAAATACATGTTATTCAATAAAAGTTATATATACTACCTATCGTTTTACTCTTTTGTCGTGAAATGACTTACATAATTGTTGGAAGCTATCATTTTCTAAGTACAGGTTTTCTTTGCCATTTAAAAATATTATTGCACTTATTCAAATATTCAAATAAACATAATAGTGAGTTAAATCTGTGAGTTTAAATGTGTTTTCAGCAAAAACAAACAAAGCAATCGCCGCACATCAACATGTTTTTTCTCAAATAAATCTATGTTCAATGATTTTGAATTTTTATGGAAGTTATTGGAAGCTCGACATAAATATGAATTTTGTCTAAAATTTGAATGCACAAGAGGAGTAAAGAAAAGAGGGTTGTGTCTTAGAGTTTTTCGAGGAATATTGATGGGAAATTTAGAAAGTAGTTCGGGACAGTCGATTGATCCAGAGGCTATTTTTGACAAGAATCGGCTATTTTACGATGCTTTGGTGATGTTTTTTTGCATAATTGAGGATATTGATCAGTTTTAAGCGATGACACATGTACCCGATAAACGTCTTTTGTATATTTTCAATAATATATTTAATATTGTACACGGAATTCCATACATAAGTGTTAGATGAAAGATGAAATTAGGCATCAAGGGTGCTATTATTTGATAACGTCGCTGCCTATTATGGAACGGCCGATAAATAACGGTATTCTATGATAACGGTGGAGCTTGATAACCACGATAGTAAACGTTAGGTTAAAAGTCCATCCCTAGTGACATTTGTAGTTATAAGTTGTGCGTAATTTGTGTATTCTATGTTGTGCGTGTTACGCGTTTGAAAATTTTCATCGGACTGCAAAAACAAAGGTAGAAATGTAGACAATTGTTTGGATACATTACTGATTTTACTTTTCCTATCTTTATGAGTCTTGTGTATTGATTTCGCGATCGAATGACGGGCTGACAGTGGCTGGCAGTTATTAAAACGTTCGGTGCTCAAAGTTGTTGCAATTTCTTTTAAAGTGGTCAATAAAGACAATCCATTTGCGATAACAATGACAAAATAACAATTCTGTTAATATTTGCTACGATATAATAAGTGGGGGATTGTTCAGTTTTGGATTTCAGTGAAGTTAAACGCAATTTTCGTGTGTAGTATGTATAGGTTAGTTTGTGACATTTACAAAGAACCATCAGTTGTGTATCCATATTATTTTTTAAATGACATTAGACTTAAAATATTATATATACAATCAATTCATTAGAGCATGACAATTGTTATTTATAAATATTTTATATTGCGGATATCTATTTTGTTTTTTTTACAATACAAAATAAAGTACAGTACAATTTTACTATTCTTTCAATCAATAAATTTGCCTTAATCCTTTATTATTTCTCTCATGTAAAATGTTTCATACAGTGGTTGAAAGATAAGATACAACTTGTATCTTATTTTACGACCATTTTATGAAATATTTTACATGAGAAAAATATGGAATATCGAAAATATATATATTTGAAATTCCCGCCGTTAATTTTTCGCTATAGTAAAACTCTAACACAAGAGATGGCGCTCGGAAATTTTAATTTATGTGGTTCAAATTTTGATCAACTTGTTTGTATGGCGGCTTGCGTTCTTTAATTAGTGTATTCTATGATCGGGTCTACTTCAGTGAATGTTTAAATCTTGATAGACTTACACCGAACAAGTCCAGATCCCGTCTTGAGTTTACAATACGACATAATCGAGACAATGGGGCATGAAAACCATAGTTAGTTTTGTGGTGACTAAGGAACAGCGCGTAATTATTTCTCAACCTACGGACTGGAATACAAAAAGTCACTTGAGTCAGTAAAGATGGTGCATCTATCATGCCATTTAACTATTTCAATTTGAAAAAATGGAATCAATGTTAGATCTACGCTTTTGAAGGCTAGAGATTCTCAACATTGAGTCCATATCTTCATAGGTGTAATCATCTCTCTCCCCAGACCGATCATCCATGCTACTTTTCTGAGTAGGCGGTGTTGCTCCGATTCAATTTGGTTGATACGGCCTACATAGGAGGAGAGGACGAACAAGTGAGCAGAAAAGAGTTTTTAATATAAGTGGATTAGAAAAATATTTTGATATTCTGTTAATAAAACCTAGTAGTTTTAAAGAAAGATGTATATACATTCTGTTCATACATATTAAAAATAAAAGCTATGCTACAAAAAAAGTCTCAATGGAATATCGATTAACGCTTCGTTAATTTTACAGGACGACGAATTAACATTATATTTTTGAATTCAAATGGAATTTTGACGTGAAAATTGTTAATTTTTGACAACATTTTGAAATGAATACAAATACTTGTATAATGATTTAATAAAACGATATTATGTGTTACTATTAATTGGTTTATTATATAAAAATAGAACTTACCTACACTACCTGGTTTCGGGAGTAACGTTCTCATACCATCGACTGGTGAAAAGACACTAAATTAGAATACAGGTGTTATACAGAAAAAATTTAATGGCAATACTTGAGAATCTAGACACAAGGGTAACATAAATATTAATACAAGAACAAAACTACTTTAAGGGAGAATTTACTAATAAAACACATTTTATATAAATCACTACGAAATAATAATAACCATAGTATTGTATTTTAATGGAAATTTTGTTAGGTATCTTTTTCAAATATGTACATCATAGTCATACCTACACTAATAAAATATATTGTTTTAATTACATAACATGTCCTTGTTGATACCAGAGATCGTGACGTGGGTAGATTAACATTTATGTCGAATTCATCTTCGATTACTTAGTATCGTGAAGAATTTGAATCGTGGTTTTAAATTTTTTTTTGGAAGAGACAATATTATGTAATTTGTTAGAGAAAATAAAAATTGCTTCATACACCACATGGTTAAGGTAAACCTTTTCTTTTTATCAGAATGAGTTCTAATGTGCCTTTTAAATTACCCCTTGGAGCGAATATAGATTTACACTGGGAACATAAAAAGGGTTTTTCACCAGAATGAGTTCTCATGTGCACTTTTAAACTACCTCTTTCATAAAACATTTATTCGCACTGGGACATGAAAAGGGTTTTTCGCCAGAATGAGTTCTAATGTGCGCAATCAAATGACCTCTCCGTGAGAATGTAGATTCACATTGGGAACATGAAAAGGGTTTTTCACCAGAATGAGTTCTCATGTGACGTTTTAAATTACCTCTATCAGAAAATGTAGATTCACACTGGGAACATGAAAAGGTTTTTCACCAGAATGAGTTCTCATGTGCACTTTTAATGTACCACTTTCAGAAAACGTAGATTCACACTGGGAACATGAAAAGGGTTTTTCACCAGAATGAGCTCTCATGTACCTTTTTTAAATTACCTCTAACAGAAAATTTAGATTCGCACTGGGAACATGAAAAGGGTTTTTCACCAAAATGAGTTCTCATGTGACTCTTTAAACTATCTCTTATGGAAAATTTAGATTCACACTGGGAACATGAAAAGGGTTTTTCACCAGAATGAGTTCTCATGTGCCTCTCTAAATTACCTCTTTGAGAAAATGTAGATGCACACTGGGAACATGAAAAGGGTTTTTCACCAGAATGAGTTCTCATGTGCCTCTTTAAACTACCTCTTACAGAAAATTTAGATTCACACTGGGAACACGAAAAGGGGTTTTCACTCTTTATGGTATTAGTTGAGTTTCCTGTCATCTTTTTTGGAAAATATCTTGAGAGATTTTTTGATCTTTTTTCAGAATATTTTGGTTTACTTCGGCTTTTTTTTTTACCTTAAAAGATAAATTTATTTATTGAATGTGTATAAATAAAAGATTCATATTTATGGTCAAGTACTGCCAAATAAGTGAAAATCTGGTATATTGCCAGTACCGTTACGAATGTGAACAATAGTATTAAAAAATATAAACGAGTAAGTAAAATCTAAGTACAGTTAATTAGATATTTTTATATTAGTTTGGTTTAATGGCATAAAGAATATGAAAATACAACTTTACTACGATTGTTGAAAAAACACCAGAATATTGAGCATGGATTGTTCCGTTCTCGTTCCGTTCCCTGAATATTATTATCCTCCATTTTTATATGAGGTCAAAAGAACGTAGGTACAGTAAATGGTTTTTAATTATTCACCAGACTCACCTTCAGTGTTGCGAGAGGATTCCAAACATTCTTGTTTTATGTCGGGAAGATCGATATCGATTTCCGTGAATATTAAAATATCGCTCTCTATATGATACAACTGTTCTGTACTGGTCCCTGGTTCAGCTTTCACGGTAGCAACAGATAGCTCCTCGCTTCTGTGGGGACACGGAGCCCCTTCCTCAGTATGGAGACTTCTTTATCTTCTAAATTTCTTGACTGTCCGACTCTACTCTGTCCGATTTTAAAAATGTTTGTGGCAGTTCCGACGCATGAATGGAATTTACTCTTTGATGAAAAAAAGGTGCGATCGTTATGTTGGATATCCAATATAAACTCTATATTCGAAATCAGGTCGCCCATAACACCTTAAAACGATACCAATACGATCTTTCATTTTATGAAAAAGGTGTGCGCCCGCCATCTTGGATTAAAAAAAAATGCTAAATTCAAAATCAGGACGCCCGTATTGTGTCTTAAAACGATACCCATCATCATTTTATGAATAAAAATGTTTGCCTGCCATCTTGGATTTGAAAATAAAACTCTTAATTCGAAATCAGTACTCGAATACGCCCTTAAAACGATACCCACCTTCATTTTATATAAAAAAAGGTGCGTCCACCATCTTGGATTTTAAAATAACCTCTAAATTCGAAATCAGAACGCTCGTTACCATTAAAAATGATACCCATCTTCATTTTATGAAAAAAGGTGCGTCCGCCATCTTGGATTTTAAAATAACCTCTAAATTCCAAATCAGAACGTTCGTTACCATTAATAACGATACCCACCACAAATTTATGGAAAAAAGGTACCTACGTCAGCCATTTTGGATTTAAAAATAAACGCTTAACTCGAAATCAGAGCCCCCAAGAACCATTAAAACGATACCCATCTTCATTTTGTAAAAAAAAGGGGACGACCGCCATCTTGGATTTAAAAATAAACGCTAAATTAGAAATCAGGACCCTTAAAACGATACCAAACATCATTTTATGAAAAGAAAGTTAAGTCCACCATCTGGGAATAAAAAATAAACGCTAGATTCGAAACCAGGGTCCCAAAAAACCCTTAAAACGATAACTAAAATTATTTTATGAAAAAAAGTGGGTCCGCTATCTTGAAATTTTAAAATAAACGCTAAATTCGAAATCAGGACCCTTAAAAACCCTTAAAAACGATACCCAGCTTTATGTTTATGAAAAAAAAAATGCGCCTGCCATTTTGGAATTCAAAAAAGTCCATAGGTATGCTTTACATGTGAAGCAATTATGTAATTGGTTATGATAATTATTAAATTTTTTAAAAATGAAAAGTCATTCGGCATTATACAAATAGAATATATATTTTTCGGGAAATTGTGCGAGTCCATATGATCCATATGTTCGCCTCGTAGCACAGTGGTAGCGCATTTTAGCTACCGTGTATGAGGTCGCCGGTTCGATTCCCGTAGAGGGTCAAGATAAAATATGATTAATTTACATGTTATTTTCATATTAATATTTCATGTGCGATACCTTGGACTGGGACTGAAGCGTAAGACTGATCATCCTACTTTCATGGAATAAAATGATCAATATACACTGTACTGTACTCGGTGTATCGATGCCACCGTTGGGTGCGGATAAGGGAAAGTAGTAGTAGCAAATGCTCCAAATTTCAAACTAAGATTCTTGTTGCTCAAAGAAGAAATAAAAACTTCTAGGTAGGCTACCTAATAATATAAACTACAAACGAATTATAAAGTAGGTACTTTTCTTTAACTAATTCGCTGTCTGTTAATGATTTTATTCAAGAGCTATAAAAATTATTACAGAGTAAACTTAAAAATATTCAATAGTAAAAAAATAATGTTTTGAAAACGTTAATAACTTTTTTGTTTTTCCCAGCTAGAAACGATTTTTAGGTGTCGTTGAACAGGGAATATTGTCTTCTTTCTATTTATTGCAAAAAACAGAGCTCTGCAAAGTTATTCTCGATCAGGAGAAGTCCTTGTCAAACGATTTTTTTTCTAATAGAGAAAAACTGACGATGATGCTAACGCAGAAATCTTGCACTAAAAAACATTTTCGTAGGTAAAAAATGCACTCGATAGCTCAAAACCAATTCACGGCACTAATTTATTGTGAAAAAAGTCCGAAATCGGGTGTAAATAAATTTAAAAATGTAATTGAAAGTTCGAGGTGTCAAAAAGTAAATTGTATACATGATGATGAAAACGACATTAGCGCCTTTTGCTGTACAGCATGACGACATTTTTTATAAACTTTAAGAACGGTACTATCGGTTACATGGTGTATCTAAAATTCACCCGGAACTGTCACTAAATTATATCAAATACACTTATACAAAAATTATAAAATGGATGTTATAATGCAGGAACCTTTTCAGGGGTGAATAAAACAACTCTCAAGAATAACTTATTGCAATCGGATATGCAGTTTACGAATCCATAGAGGACAAACAAACAGACAAAACATACATTCATTTTTATATATATAGAAGAAGAAAATAGATAGAAGATTAAATAACTAAAAATGGTGAAATGCAGCAGAAAAAAAAAAGTAATAAAAGAACAAAACAACTTTGTACAGGGTAAAACGAGATTTTTTCTAGCTTTGGAACGACCCTTGAAAGGTAATGAACTTTAAGGGAGAATTTACTAATAAAAAACATTTCATATAAATTCACTACGAAATAACAATAACCATAGTATTGTATTTTCATGGAAATTTTGTTTGGTATATATTATCAAATATAGTACATCATAGTCATACGACCTTACACTACTATAAAAATATTGTTTTAATTACATAACATGTCATTGTTGATACCAGTGATCGTGACGTGGGTAGATTAACATTTATGTCAAATTCATCTTCGATTACTAGTAAGACTTTGAATCTTTGGTTTTTATTTTATTGGAAGACATAATATGTGAATTTGTAAGAGAAAATTCTGGAAAGGTATCAGTTCAAATTGCTCCATACTCCACAGCCATGGTTTAGGTTAACATTTTCTTTTATTAGAATGAGCTTTCATGTGCCCTTTTTAAATTTGAAACTTTCAGAAAAAGTCAAACTCACACTGGGGGAACATTATAAAAGGTTTTTCACACAGAATGAGTCCTCAATATCTTTTATTAAAGTACCTCTTACGAAAAACGTAGATTCAGACTGGGAACATGAAATGGGTTTTTCACCAGTAATGAGTGCTTAAGTGCACTTATAAATGTTGCCTTCGAGAAAATGTAGATACACACTGGAAAACATGAAAAGGTTTTTCACCAGAAATGAGTTCTCATGTGATCTTTTAAATGACATCCTGAGAAAACAAAGATTCACACTGGGAACATGAAAAGGGTTTTTCACCCAGAATGAATTCTCATGTGCCTCCTTAAACTACCTCTTTCAGAAAACGTAGAATCACACTGGAAACATGAAAAGGGTTTTTCACCAGAATGAGTTCTCATGTGCGCTTTTAAAGTAGAACTATGGGAAAATGTAATTTTCGCACTGGGACATGAAAAGGGTTTTTCACCAGAATGAGTTCTCATGTGACGTTTTAAATTACCCTCTTTCAGAAAATGTAGATTCACACTGGGAACATGAAAATGGGGATTTTTTCACCAGAATGAGTTCTCGGAAATGTGCACTTTTAAAGTACCACTTTCAGAAAAACGTAGATTCACACTGGGAACATGAAAAGGGTTTTTCACCAGAATGAGCTCTCATATGTGATGAACACGCCTTTTAAATTACCTCTAACAGAAAATTTAGATTCGCACTGGGAACCATGAAAAGGGTTTTTCACCACAAATGAGTTCTCATGTGACGTTTTAAAAATTACCTCCATCAAAAAATGTAAATTCACACTGGGAACATGAAAAGGGTTTTTTCACCAGAATGAGTTCTCATGTGCACTTTTTAAGTAACCACTTTCAGAAAACGTAGATTCACACTGGGAACATTGAAAAGGGTTTTTTTCACCAGAATGAGCTCTCATGTGCTTTTTTAAATTACCGTTAGAAAATGTGGATTTACATGGGAACATGAATAGGGTTTTTCACCAGAATGATACCTCATGTGCACATTTAAATTACCTCTTTGAGAGAATGTAGATTCACACTGGGAACATGCAAAGAGTTTTTTCACTTTTTTTAGTATTTGTTGAGTTTCCTGACATCTTTTTGGACAATATTTTGAGAGATTTGTTGATCTGAGATTTGAGACGAGTTTTTATAAATTTCTTCAGAATATTTCAGTTTACTTCTGCTTTTTATTTTACCTTAAAAGAAAAAAATTTTTAATTGAATGTGTATAAAGAAAAGATTCATATTAATGGCTCAGGACTGCCAAATAAGTGAAAATCTGGGTATTGCCAGTCCTGTTACGAATGTGAACAATTGTATTAAAAAAATATACACGAGTAAGTAAAATCTAATTACAGTAAAATATAGGAAGTATCCTATAAAGTAGATTATTTTTAGTTAGTTGATTTTGGCATAAAGGAATATGAAAAATACAAATGAAAATACAAGTATACTACGATTGTTGAAAAAAACACCGGAATATTGAGCATGGATTGTTCCGTTCTCGTTCCGTTCCCTGAATATTATGATGCTCCATTTTATATGAAGGTCAAAAGGACGTAGGTATAATTAATGGTTTTAAATATTCACCAGACTCACCTTTAGTGTTGCGAGAGGATTCCAAACATTCTTGTTTTATATCGGGAAGATCGATATCGATCTCCTTGAATATTAAAATATCGCTCTCTATAGTGATACAACTGTTCTGTACTGGTCCCTGGTTCAGCCTTCACGGTAGCAACAGATAGCTCCTCGCTTCTGTGGGACACGGAGCCCCTTCCTCAGTACGGAGACTTCCTTCTACATCACTAGTTCCTGGTTCAGATTTCACGTAGGCAATACTTGGCTCCTTCCCTTGTTCTGATTTCACACCGGACTCCTCGCTGATGTCGAGCCAAGGCGCCCCTTCCCCAGTATGGAGAATATCTCCTACATAGCTAGTCCCCGGTTCAGCCTTGACTTGAACTGAAACGATCTCCATCTGCTCCATGTTGTATTGGTTCAATCTGAAGACGAAACCCTGCAAATTGGAAATTGTGGCTGTTACAGTTTTTATAAAAATTCCTTTATTATAATATAATTTGTAATTTTAAACTACATATCTACATATGCGGCCTCCGTAGCGTAGTGGCTAAGGCTTACGATACGGAGGTACTGGGTTCGATTCCTGGTGAGAACACAAAAATAAAAGTGTTATTTCTCAAGCCTGGGTGTTTGTGATCTTGTTTCCCTCCGTAATTAGGCCCCTTGAATTGTTGCGGTGGAAATTAAAAAAAATATCTATATACATATATATTTACACCGTGTCCCACGATGAGACTGCGAAACTCCGGAGGATGATTGTTCATGGTATTCTGAGCAAAAAAAAAATTTTTTGATCCGGGCATTTTTAATAATTATTTTTAAAAAAGTATTAATAAAAAGCGACTAAGTGTAATACTGGCTTCTGTTTGAAATGCTAGCGGTTGGCGGGGTGGCGGTGGGCGGGGAGGAGTGGGATCCGCTCTGGTCACCGTACGCCTTGCCTTGTACGGACATTCAAATTTGAATTCATATCTGAATCTTTAGTCTATATTTCAAAAATATATGTGATTTCAAATATTTTATTTGTGGTTTTCAAATTGTTTTCGAATCGCGCGGCGATAGGTTGTCTGTTTTGTTTCTGTTTTTTGAGTGCTTTAAACACGAGTTCGTGATGGATTGCCGCCATTATTCTTCAAAAGAAAATGCTGATATGCACTTTGTGTATGGTTTCTGCAATGGAAATGCACAAGCGAGTGTTTGAGAGTATGCAAGACGCTTCCCAACTCGCCACATACCTCATTGGTCTGCATTTGTTAATATTCACCGTCGATTCCAAGAATCGGGAATAAGTAAAATGCCCCGTGATATTCCTATAAGGTTGAGCACCGCTCAAGAAGACTGTGTACTGGCCCTCATCGCTGAAGATCCAACACGCTCTCTCAGTTGCTCGATCACAGATCAGTACCGACTCGGTAATAAGCGACGTGATAACGATTTCTTACCCATGGATGTTTAATAGGCAGGAGCGTGCTTGTATGGAGTTTTTTTTTTTTTCGAATTTTCAAAAGGCGGGTTGTGGAATCGGTGCTCCGGTACATACATATTGAGCACAAAAAATTTGGATTCAATATCTTATATGCAAATTGTGCCCCAAAGCTCTTGAAATATCACAAATATTCAAAAAAGTGGGTAGTGCAATAACTGGTTTTGTATAAATTCTAGCAGTAAATTATACAATTTCTCACTTGCTATTAACTAACGATAAACACAACTAAAGAATAATAGTGAAAGAACCCTAAAAAAACATGTATTTACCCGCAAAACATCGTTGTCGATTAAGTAATTTTTCGCGCAAATTTGTTATGTTTTGTTTCACCTACGCGCCAAGATAGACTACGCGATGACCTGTGACTAATGAAAATGCCATTAGTGACCTATTATCATATACCAAAATACCTACTGCCGACTGCGACACGCACAAATTCCAAATACATAAAACACACAACATTTTACATCAAAAGAATTTACACGTGCGTTATTCATTAGCTACCGTTTTTTACTGTTCCGCGATCGAGTGAAGCCAAAACAATGAGTTTACGTAGTGAGGACAAAAAAATGTCCCTTGTTTGGAGGTGGAAAAGTCTTAGCAGCTGCTGTGTTACGACGCATGAAGTACATTATGAAATATTTCATTCACACGTCACACATTCAAAGGGAAATAGAAAGAATTCGACAAATGAGGCTTATGAAATTGTTACCACTGCAATAGAAGACATTTGGAAACGAGCGTCCATACCGATCGTGGAACATCGCACGATCCTGGCACGATTAAAAGTGTAATAATGAAAAATGTCGTTCAATTCTGAAAACCATATAAAGAAAGGAAGCACAATCAGAGCTACCTTAAGAAACTGGATGATTTTTAAAAGAGACAGCAAGCGATTGTTTGATGTGCTACATGTAAATGCAGATCGTTCAGTTTTTGTGTCTGTGCGTATGATCGGAAAGTACCTAATCAAGAAAGAAAGTTTTTGACAGACCAAAGAACTGTGCTCTGCTGTATGTGGCCCCGAAAGACGGGAAGGATGGATAAAAAAATAGGTTGGAATCCTGTAAAAATTATGCCGATTTTCAATACCAAGAGAGAGTACAAAACTAAGTAATTTTAAGAAATTTACCATATTTTCGATCATTTAAAAAAAAAAAAATCTTGTTTTATTTGTGTAAACTGTTTAACTTTATTGCTTTGTCGGTATTCAACAAATAATATTAATAAATAAAATATATAAAAATACGTATAGTTTTTTTTTTTTACTGATTTTAATTTGAACCCCTGTTTTTGGACTTTTTGGTTTTTTTCAGTGGCTTTGGGGCACAATTTCCACTAAAAATATCGAGATTCCCGTCATAGTGTCTTTTGTTTGTATTCCTATGGAGCACCGATTCCCCACCCCGCCCAAATCAAAATCCCAAAAAAAAATTCACGCTCCACCCTAATGTTTAACGTTTTCGCGATCACAATGGATAACACGCGTTAAAAGTTATCGATCGGATTATTAAACGAGCGCATACTAGTAGTCGCGAGCCATTTCCGAGATATATCTTATTCGCACAAGTCTTCATTCAATCTTTATTATAATTTAGCCGGTTTTCGGCAAGCCAAATATTGAGAAAAGCAGTCGACATAATAAAAAAATCCGACAAGCGCGATGATTTGACGTTTGACGTAAGGCCGCGATATAGCGTAGATCGGCTCCGCTCGGCTCAGATCGTCATTGCTCGCTCAGCGATCGCGGTATTGAACGGTATGTCATTGTGATCGCTCAAATCGTTAGCGTTAGCACGTTTTTAACTACGTCGATAGTTATCTGTGATTGAGCTACTGACAACTTTCGCGTATAACAAATATTCCGAAAACGTGCATATGGAGAGTATTCAAGAGGTACAATATGCACCCATACCATTTGCGTGCGGCACAAGGCATCCTACCTGCAGATAATTTTTCCCGCGTAAACTTACTGCCAATGGTCACTAGCTCGTCAATTGAAGATTTCTCAGTTTTTTAGAAACATTCTTTGGACAGACGAGTCCTTATTTACAAATGAAGGCATGTTTAACCAGCATAACATTCACGAATGGTCTGAAATCAATAATAAAAACACTAGAGTTTGATCGAAACAACTTCGATTTTCCATCAACTTGTGGCGGGAATTGTTAACAACACGATAATCGGACTGTTCGTTCTGCTCTGAGCGATTAAATTCTCGGGATTATTTGGATTTTTTACGAGAAGACCTCGTAAAAAACTTAGTAAAGACCTTGTAAAAGACCTTTTTACTGGAAGATGTGGATTTGGATACAAGGCGACGCATGTGGTCCAGCACGACGGTGCCCCGGCTCATACGGGGCTATCGTTTAGAATTTATTTCAATGAAAAGTTTTATGGAAAATGGATTGGACGTGGAGTAATTCGCCGTGGCCACCGCGAAGTCCAGACCTAACACACTAGATTTTTTTTTCTGGGTTACTTTTTAAGAGAGAAGTTTAAAAAAGTAGTGCAAACGCGGGAGGAGTTATCACTACGAATCGAAGAAGCGACAAATGAAATGAAAAATTTAAATTTTGTGACCTAAATAATCAAATTTTATTACGACTGCATACATGCTTACAATGTGATGGCGGACATTTTGAAAATAAATTGCATTAAAAAAAAACTGTTTTTTTGTTTACCTAACACATTATTATTTACATTATTTATTATTATTTTTTATTTGTCCCGAATCGTAGCAAAGTGGTAGCGCACTTGGCTATCGTGTATGAGGTCGCGGGTTCGATTCCCGTAGGGGTTAACATGAAATATTTATTTACATGTGATTTTCATATTAATTTATTCATGTGTGATACCTTGGAGTGGTACTGAAAGCTAGAGACTGATCACTGATCATCCTACCTTCATGTAATAAAATGACACGGCACTTCGTGTACCAATGCTGAGTCCTATGCACGATTGGGTGCGGATAAGGGAAAGTAGTAGTAGAAGTACTATTTTTACATGTACAATTTGTAGTATCTAGTTGCTAGTTGCTGTGAAAAAATATGCAAAAGTGAAAACAATTCTTGGTAATTGGAACCATTTCCTAAATAAAAAATAGCGATGTTTTTTTTTATTTTTTATTTTTTATTTCAAAAATACATTTTACATGTATTCCCCATGAGTTACAATAACTCATTTTGGGCAAGTTACAATAGGCAAGTAGGTACCAAGTACGTATTGATACGAGATCACTACGCGATCTTATTGTTCACGGTCCAATAGGGATGCGCTTCGCTTCGCGCTTATTGGTGGAGGTCACGTGGTGTGAGCCATTTCAAAAATGGACGTATATTACACGCGTGAATTTTTATTCATGTTTTAATCATTTTTTTAAGAAATTAGAATTGAGTTTTTTGAAAAAACTTTATTAGATTTTTTTCTCAGAATATCATGAATAATCACCCTCTGGAGTTTCGCGGTCTCGTCGTGGGACACGGTGTATACATATATCTGTTATTGTAGATATGTAGCTGCATCTTGATCATGTTTTACTATATGAAGGCAAGTTGATCAGTCAAACGCTTCAGTAATACCAGTCCAAGTCATCACACATGAAATATTAATATAAAAAACATTTTTTTTAAATAGAAAGGAAATTGTAACATAGAATTTTTGTTTTGTTATAAATAGAAATCTATGCAATCTCATAATATTTGCACATATTTCAAGTTATGAATACTATTTTCAATAAAGCTAAGCGGCTTGTGCTTGAAAATAGGAATCAAGTCATGGCAGAGTGGAGGAATATGATACTAAATTCAAGGTCTGGGGTGGCGTTTGTTATCTAGATCCTTAACTCTGCAGCACTTAAACTAACAACTTCTATGATTACTATTCAATTTGCCGAGATACAATAAAAAATAAATTTTGCATAAAATATTTTTTAAATCTATCGTCATGTCCAACAAAGTTAGTATTTGTAATAAGCGTAGTACCGCGCCGTGCTGACAGCCTGTCACCTGGAGAGCTCAGAATAAGTTGGTGATGGAGTACACATCTGCAGTACACATCGCTAGCTTACTAACCTTACTCATAACCTCACATTAGTTGTGTAGTGGGAATACTGCTCTAGAGAAGTAAGTAATACCTTTATAGCGCTTCCTCACGAGCGGGATCCTTCAGTTGTAAACTAGGATAGTCGTAACAGGGGCCAACACTCCTTGTACGGAGAAATATCACTAGATTAATGCACTCTGACACTTCTCCTTGATACATACTATATCGTTTCCATAGACAAAATCTCTGCAGACTAATAATAAAACAATACGATTACCTACATTTTATCATTTTTAGGGGATAAAAGTTACAACAAAAAATAAGCTTCGATCTCTGGAGAATATTCTAAAGAATATTAAAGAATTCTCTTCTTTTGCCTGATCTGCGGTCAGGTTCGAGGGAAATAAATGTTATCATGACATATATTTTTTAATCTGTTTCAAGTAACAACGTAAAAAACGACATATAAACCAGTAAAGCATTACCTGTAATCTGTATGCTGAAGGCCGCCATGAATTTTGTTGATTAAAAACCATTCAACAGCAACAGACTAGCAGCTCTTAGTGTTATCGGATGGACGGCTCGGGGCCTAGCAGCCGCGAGCCTCGCTGGGGAGTTTACAGTATTTGACTAGCAGCTTCCATCGGGGTTTCAGCTACAAGCTGCGGGGGAAGAAACGGCCAAAACGGCAGCAGCAGCGTGTCTCTGCCCGAGACGCTGGTCACAGCGAGACAATGTGAATTGGGTCGACCTCACCTGAGCACAGCGGCAACAATCGGCATGGATCGCTCTCAGAAGGTGGAAGGGTATGCTCCATCGGCGATTGCCGCGAACTTGACTCGAAATACTTATTAATATTACTGCAGATGATGAGGATATTGTTTGATATCTTTTACTAAGAATATCGGGCGTGGAAGTGATTCCATAGAGAAAGTTATGCCACTCTGAAGCTTTTAATGAATATTATTAATACTTTTGGTATCGTAGGTACTTATAAGGTTTTACCACCTTACAGAAAACTACTTTCCATAACCTTAACATAATAACGCAACGCCAACTTACTCTAATTTCCCTTATCCGCACTTAATGGTGCATAGGGAACACTATCACTCAATCATTTCTTTACATGAAGGTAAGATGATCAGTCATACGCTTCCGTACCAGTCCAAGGTATCACACATGAAATATTAATATGTAAATCACGTGTAAATAAATATTTCCCCGCGATTAGGTACTCGGAACAATATTAACTTTGTTTAAAGGAAAGGAATCAATAAGAACAACAAAACCCTATTCCCTTGCCCATCATATTCCATGAAAGATTTGAACAATGAAATATTTAAGAACATGGTAAATTATTTTTAAATCGAATATGCAAATAGAATATATGTATTGAAAATACCTAAACGTAAAAACTTACTATTTTATAATGATACCTTTTCATATTTTAGAACATGTTAAAATATTTTTCATCGAATATGCAAATAGAAAAAATGTATTGAAAATACCTAAACGAAAAAACTTACCTATTTATAATAACACTTTTCATATAAATCGCTATGAAATAAAATAAAACAATAACACACGAATCAAAATTATTAAATTGTAATAGTACGTCTTAAAAATGTACACAAGGACACATTAACATAAAAATATAATTATATAATAATAACTTAAAATGGTGAAAGCAGAAAAAAATAGTAATAAAAGAACAAAACTACTTTTTACAGGGTAAAACAAGATTTTTTTCTAGCTTTGGTACGACCCTTGAAAGTTAATGAACTCTGAACCCTTGACCCTTGAAAGTTAATGAAGGGAGAATTTTACTAATAAAACACATTTTATAATAAATCACTACGAATAATAATTTTAAGTTAACCAGTATTGTATTTTCATGGAATTTTGGTTTAATATATAAAATTTACCAAATATGTACATCTAATATAATATATTGTATTAATTACATAACATGTCCTTGTTGATACCAGTGATCGTGACGTGGGTAGATTAACATTTATGTGAAATTTATCTTCGATTACTTAATAAGACTTTTAAGAAGATATTTTTTTTTTTTGTAAGAGATAATATGTAATTTATAAGAGAAAATTCTGGAAAGGATTCGGTCGAAATTGCTGAATGAGTATCTCGTGCCTCAACACCATGGTTTAGTAAACCTTTTTCTTTTTACCAGAAATGGGTTCTAATGTGCGCATTGAAATGACCTCTTTGAAAGAATGTAGATTCACATTGGGAACATGAAAAAGGTTTTTCACCAGAATGAGTTCTCATGTGCACTTTTAAATAACCTCTTTTAGAAAACGTTGAATCACACAGGAAACATGAAAAGGCTATTTCACCAGAATGATTTCTCATGTGCCTATTTAAACTACTTCTTACAGAAAATTTAGATTCACACTGGGAACATGAGAAGGGTTTTTCGCCAGAATGAGTTCTCAAGTGCTTTATTAAAGTACCTTTTTCAGAAAACGTAGAGTCACACTGGGAACATGAAAAGGGTTTATCACCAGAATGAGTTCTCATGTGCACTTCTAAATTAGTACTACGAGAAAATGTGGATTCACACTGGGAACAAGAAAAGGGTTTTTCACCAGAATGAGTTATCATGTGCGCATTAAAAGTACCTCTTTGAGAGAATGTAGATTCACACTGGGAACATGAAAGGTTTTTTTCACCAGAATGAGTTCTCATATGCGCTTTTAAAGTAGAACCGTGAGAAAATGTGGATTCACATTGGGAACATGAATAGGGTTTTACACCAGAATGAGTTCTCATGTGCACAATTAAATTACCTCTGTGAGAGAATGAATGCAGATTTACACTGGGAACATGCAAAAAGTTTTTCCCTTTTTTTAGTATTTGTTGAGTTCTAATGACATCTTTTTGGACAACCTTTTGAGAGATTTGTTGATCTGGAGATTTGAGACGAGTTTTATAAATTTCTTCAGAATATTTCAGATTACTTCTGCTTTTTATTTTACCTTAAAAGAAAAATTTATTTATTGAATATGTATCTTAAAGAAAAGATTCATATTAATGGCCCAGGACTGCCAAATAAGTGAAAATCTGGGTATTGCCAGTCCTGTTAAACGAATGTGAACAATTGTAGAGAAAAAAATATACACGAGTAAGTAAAAATCTAAGAACAGTAAATATAGGAATGCGCCTATAAAGTAGAATATTTTTTAAAATTAGTTTGGATTTATGGCACAAAAGAATATGAAAATACAACTATACTAGTGCGCTTATGAAAAAACATCAGAAGAATTGAGCATGGATTGTTCCGTTCTCGTTCCGTTCCTGAATGATTATTATCCTCCATTTTATATGAGGTCAAAAGGACGTAGGTACAATTAAAGGTTTTAATTATCACCAGACTCACCTTCAGTGTTGCGAGAGGATTCCAAACATAAAATTTTTTTATATCGGGAAGATCGATATCGATCTCCGTGAATATTAAAATGTCGCTCTCTATATGATACAACTGTCTTTGTACTGGTCCCTGGTTCAGCCTTCACGGTATAACAGATAGCTCCTCGCTTCTGTTTGGACACGGAGCCCCTTCCTCAGTATCTCAGACTTCTTTTCAACATCACCTATTCCATTTTCAGATTTCACGTTGGCAATATTTGGCTCCTTCCCTTGTTCTGATTTTACACCGGACTCCTCGCTGATGTCGAGCCATGGCGCCCCTTCCCCAGTATGGTAGAATATCTCCTACATCGCCAGTCCCCGGTTCCCTTGACTTGAACTGAAACGATCTCCATCTGCTCCATGTTGGATTGGTTCAATCGGAAGACGAACTCCTTAAAATTGGAAATTCGTGTCTATACTGTGTTTTTAAAATACCTTTATTATGAAATAAATTGTAATTTTAAACTAAATAATTTCAGTTCTTAATTAATATTCTTCATTAGAAAGAATTTGATAAACTACGTTTCTGACTAAACTGCTCATCTCTGTTAATTTTTTTTTTTTATTCTTTATCATGAAACTATTTATTCCCTTATTTCCACATCCAATGGTGTAAAAGGCACTGCATGGCAAATCAAGTGCAGTGTATCTTGATAATATTTTACTCCTTGAAGGCAAGTTGATCAGTCTAACGCTTCAGTTAAATAGTCTAAGGTGAACACATGAATCATTAATATATAAAATTTTTAATTTAGTAATAATAAGAAAAGAAAATGTATAACATAGAATTTTCGTTTTGTTCCCTGGAAATCTGTGCAATCTCAATCTCATCATCATATATAACTAATCCGCTCCCTATGTGGAGCATATGGAATCCACCACAAACTGTCTCCAGGCCAAGCGATCGGCCGCCAGCTTCCGTGCATCCTCCCAGGTCGAGTCCACGTCCCGCAGCTCTGACGAATTGTCAACAGTGGACGACCAGGACGCCGAGAACCTGATGCCTTGTAAAGTAGGCAAGTATGGTGGCGGCTCTCTCGGGAGGCATACGTAGTATATGGCCTAGCCAGCCGAAACGCCTTCGCCGATGACAGTAGATACCAAGGGTTGCTGTGTCCGTTGCCCACACCTCCAAAGTCAAACCACCGCACACCTAAAATTCTTCTAAGACACCTATTCTCTGCACTCAGAAGTCTGCTATCTTGGGCCTTGGTTCGGTGTTACGATTCGCAGCCATAGAGGAAACAGGTGTGATGCAGAAGTTATAAAGGCGGATTTTGATTTAAACGAGGTAAACATCCGATCTCCAAACTTTCAACTGATATCTCATGAAATTCGCACATATTTAATAATTTGTAAAAATATATTTTAAATAAAAATAGGAATCAAGTCATGGCAGAGTGGAGGAATATGATACTAATTTCAAGGTCTGGGGTGCGTTTGTTATCTAGATCCTTAACTCTGCAGCACTTAAACTAACAACAACTATGATTACTATTTAATTTTCTGAGGGAAAGAAAAGAAAATGACTCGACCTTTCCGGATGTTATATATATTTTTTTTTTATAATAAGCGTAGTACCGCGCCGGCGCTGACAGCCTGTCACCTGGAGAGCTCAGAATAAGTTGGTGAGAGTACACATCGCTAGCTCTACTAACCTTACTCATAACCTCACATTTAGTTGTGTAGTGGAACACTGCTCTAGAGAAGTAGGTAAATATCTTTATAGCGCTTCTTCACGAGCGGGAATCCTTCAGTTGTAACTAGAATAGTCGTAACAGGGGCCAACACTCCTTATAGGGGAAATTTTTATCACTAGAACAATGTGCTGCTGTCAGATATCGTAATTATGAAGAAATCGTTTCCATAGACGAAATCACTGATAATAAAACAATATAAGTACTTACCTGTTATCATTTTTAGGGGAGAAAAGTTACTAAAGTCAAAAACAAGTCCGATCTCTGGAGACTGTTCTAAAGAATGTTGTCTCTTTTTTAAACCTCAACTGCATCCAGTTACGAGGGAAATAAATTAATGAAAGCTCAACATTTTATTAAAAACCTTTTCCTTTAAAAGAAGAAAAATTGTCCAATGTTTTTTATTTTTCCTGTTAAATTTAATTATTGGAGTTTGGGCGGTTTTGTTTCTTCATCGACGATATCAACTAACTTACTAACTAACCATCATGCCATTTCCCAGTAGGGGTAGGCAGAGAGGATAGAACTCCATACCACTCTGTCCTGACATACTTCCTTTCCTTCCTCAACATTCATACATGCACAAACGCCGATTATTCCGACTTTTTACATGTCCACTTTCAAGTACTTGGTCATGCCATGTCTTTCTCGGCCTTACTCGGCTTCTAAATGCAGGCACACTTGCATTGAATTTTCTTTTAGCCGTTCTTTCATGAGTTAATGCCAAATACGGTCGATAGTATACCATTTTTTATCGGGTAGTTCCTTGTGCGTTTAGATTCATTTTCTTTTTAGGAAATTCAAAGTCAAATTTGATTAAATGTGCCTTTTTTGACAAACTTACCGCTCGCGCTGAGCAAAAACTGTTTTCGGTCCCGTGTAAAGTGCACATTAGAAACAGAAGAAGTTTATAATTGAAGCTTCCAAAGGTGCAAAATAATATAATGTATTTATTATTTAACCAACATGCGCACTGACACAGTAAAGACACTTATTCTAGAATACAAAAGAAGTCGGCAAAAAAGCCGAACATTATATTGAAACTTCACTTTTCAACCAAAAAAATATCGCAAAACACAACTTTAATAAATCACTTGTTACTCGACTCTTGTCTTTTACTACGCTTCACCTGCTCCTGCCCCGGATACTTACCCGACTTCGCTACTTGGAAAATTGGACCCCCGCCTCAAACTGGACTGAAAAAAAAAAAAAAAAAAAATAACTGAACTCGGTTATGTCTTTGATCGGCGGACGAGTACTGACAGCTCTGTTGACGCGCTCTTCTAAAAGGGAATTATTATAATTACTAGTGAGATTTTTTGCTATTATACACCGTGTCCCACGATGAACCGCGAAACTCCGGAGGGTGATTGTTCATGGTATTCTGAGAAAAAAAATCTTATAAAGTTTTTTGATCCGGGCATTTTTAATAATTAATTAAAAAAAAGTATTAATAAAAAAGCGACTATGTAATACTGGCTTCTGTTTGAAATGCTAGCGGTGGCGGGGTGGCGGTGGGCGGGGAGGAGTGGGGGTCCACTCTGGTCACCGAACGCCTTGCCTTGTGCGGACATTCAAAATTCGAATTTCATATCTGAAATTGGTGCAGGTCACGTGGTGTTAGCCAGTTCAAAAAAATGACGGTATTACACGCGTGAATTTTTTATTCATATTTTAATCATTTTTTTAAGAAATTAGAATTGAGTTTTTTGAAAAACTTTATTAAGATTTTTTTCTCAGAATATCATGAATAATCACCCTCTGGAGTTTCGCGGTCTCATCGTGGGAAACGGTGTATATGCGTGTTGTCTTATAGTCAATCTGCGGCATTATATTTATGTGAATTTAGCTAGCAGCAGAGATTAATTATTTGGTTCAAGCCTTTTGACAATATTTAAAGCCTTAGATTTTAGTTCTAATCAAATCATTTCTATCTCCACGTGATAAAATGAACGTACATTATTATAAGTAGTAAAAAGCCGTGTAAATAGTAGAAATAAGAGCAGTTTACTTAGTATGAATGTAACTCTGGACACCTAACGTTCGTAAATACTTAATAGATTAAAATAAAACCTAACCATTCGTCGATTCAACGAACTGTTTTTCTAGAAGGATGATTTCAACTACAATAAAAGCTCCACCTTTTCCCTAGACTGCCGTAAAGACTATTGAGTCTTTTTCAGCCCAGCACAACTCTACCGATTTTTTCAACAAGCTAAACCGCGATTTTAAGATTGTTAGTGTGATAAAAATACGGAAGAATTTACGATTATGTACGCGAACAAATGCTTTCATTGTACCCCTACCACTGTCTCGGCTTATCTATTATAACTGTCATTGTTTCCATCACCTAAACCAATCAGAGTCGGCCCAAATTAACAGTAGTAGGGTATGTTAGTTTTTACCCCGATCATTATTTATTAGTAATTACTACCACCCGTGTGGAGACCGGCATCCCGCCTCGCCAGGCCCCCCATCCCAGACATCCACCCGGGCATCCGCGGGCAGGGTCTCAGTGGAGGGGTGATTAGGGGAAAGAGGGGAGAAGACAGAACGCATGTGTGCATCTCACACTATCATCCTATCATCCTATCTGGCAGACACTATTTCGTGAAACCGTGTAAAAACCGTACGGGTAAAAATAACAAAAAAGTGTAATTTTCCACATGTAAATGTTTTTTTTATATTTGTTTACATAGCCTTTAATGATTAATATTTAAAGAAGTTTTCTTTATAAATAATTACGAACATTAACACAAGAAAAAAAAAACATTTTAGATGGATCGTAAAATTCATGAACGCTCCTCATAAGGAACGGGTTAGTATTGTATACAGTTACTGTAACCCTATATAGAGCCCATACCTTTTGTGGTGTGTGGGCGGATGCTTGCCGGCAGTCGAAGGGCTCTGATAGATCGGACCCGTGTAAGTGTATTAGTAAGAATTAAAGGTGCGGATCTTCGTGTCATTACTTTTTCTAAATAATTGACTCTTTGATAAAATTTTATAAAAATGTTTATTCTTTTAAACAATGTTTAGTGGGGCACTAGTTTTGGAAACTAAAATACGACAGGTTTTTTTGTACCTAACCATTGTCTTGACAATCATCATCATCATTTCAGCCCGCTGAGGTCCACTGCTGGACATAGGCCTCCCCCTGCCGTCTCCACTCCTCCCTCCACTGTCTTCCAGCAGACTTCCTGATGTCGTCCACCCATCTACCTCGAGGCCTCTGGTTTCTCGGTCTCCACACCTCGTCCACCTGTCGTCCGTCATTCTGGCTATGTGACCGGCCCATTTCCACTTCAACCAACCACTTTGATCTAGGCGTATTAATAAATTAATAGGGTGGGGCATACGAAGCACATATTAAACAACTGAACATTGTTCATAGAAAAATCTTAAAAATATTGCTCCGGAAGTCAGCTATCTATTCTACTACTGATTTCTTTAATGATTTTAAAGTTCTGCAAATCTATAAAAAGATTCTTCCTTCTGAAAGACTATCGGGTAGACTGAGAGTGGGGTGTATCAATGTGCCAAGATGTTTCACTACTGCTGCATAACACCACTACCCACTACTATCAGACAGGGAAAACATTCTTCAGTGGTCTTCCGGAGGGGAAAGATCGGAAATGGATTTAAAAATATTCAAAAATTCTGTTAAAAATTATACATCGTTTTGACTGTTTTAAATTATAATTTAAATATTCTCTATAATGTCTTGCATCTGGTAACACAAAAAAGTAAATCATGTTTAAATGCTCCTCCACCTTACCACGAGTCAGCCATCTTTTAGGTGGAGTTAGTTTATTATTATATTTTATTCATTTATGGAAAAATCCACTTTAAATACAAAATTAAGCATAAAAGCGATAACAATCAGTAAAAATAAGTGACAGATTATTCAACTCTAACTTTCGCATTTCTGCAAGAAATATATTTATTCATTCATATTTACGGAAAAAAATCCATTTTATATACAAAGATAAGCATAATCGGGATAACAAAGCAGTAATTAAAGTGACAGAACATTAAATTGGTGAAGCTTAGACAAAATGTGGACACACTCAAGACAGGATCGGGTCCAGGGCCTCCAGGCCAGGAGCAAACTTTTTGGTACAGTTAGTATTTCTCTAACACAGTAGATGGCAGTACAGTATATATCACGTGGTACCCAGTCTACTCTATGCTTTTTTGTTTATGGTCTAATCAAAGGAATCCCGTATTTTTCAGTGATCTGAGATGGATAAAGCGTTAAATACTCTTGCTGATACGTTTATCGGATTTAGAAACGGTTACTGGTAGCAGTTACCATTAATGATATTTGAGAGCTGGTTTCTGGGTGTAACGAATTTGTAACGTCTAACCTAGGCTATCCTTGTCGTCATGTCCGTCCCGTCAAATACTTTATTAATTTTTGGATATTGTATATTTTATCTCATGTAAAATATTTCATACTACTACTACTCTCCCTTATCCGCACCTAATGGTGCATATGGTGTACCTTGATCGTTTTTATTACATGAAGGTAGGATGATCAGTCTTACGCTTCAGTACCAGTCTAAGGTATCACACATATTTCATACAATGGTCTATTATTATCTTTCACCCACTGCATGAAACATTTTACATGAATGAAGCAAATAATAAAATTATTAAATGAAAAAATTGTGAAGTTGTAAATTCAATTTTATTTTCACAAACAAAACAAAGCAGAAGTAATATGAAATATAGTATATGCACTCAAGCGAGTGCGCGTAAATACCTAAAAATAGCTATAATTATAGATCTTTTTTTTAAATATGAAAACTGTTCAATATTAATAAATTAAAAAAACACAGAATAAATAAACATGAATTAAATTATGGATACGGTCTTTTTTTCTATTTCAGGGGTACTAAAGAAATCTGTCACAATCTGCCACTGAAAAATTTTTGCAAATGCAAGTCGTTCTAGTGGCTAAACAATTTTATAACTAACTTATAATATACCACAATAGTAAAATTAAAATACATACTTAATAAAAAATATATATACTACCTTGTGAAATTAACTATAATACAAAACGATAGTAAAGATTTGAAGAAAAAATACATGTTATTTCAATAAAAGTTATATACTACCTATCGTTTTACTCTTTTGTCGTGAAATGACTTACATAATTGTTGGAAGCTATCATTTCTTAAGTACAGGTTTTCTTTGCCATTTAAAATATTATTGCACTTATTCAAATATTCAAATAAACATAATAGTGAGTTAAATCTGTGAGTTTAATGTGTTTTCAGCAAAACAAAACAAAGCAATCGCCGCACATCAACATGTTTTTTCTCAAATAAAATCTATGTTCAATGATTTTGAATTTTTATGGAAGTTATTGGAAGCTCGACATAAATATGAATTTTGTCTAAAATTTGAATGCACAAGAGGAGTAAAGAAAAGAGGGTTGTGTCTTAGAGTTTTTCGAGGAATATTGATGGGAAATTTAGAAAGTAGTTCGGGGATTGATCCAGAGGCTATTTTTGACAAGAATCGGCTATTTTACGATGCTTTGGTGATGTTTTTTTGCATAATTGAGGATATTGATCAGTTTTAAGCGATGACACATGTACCCGATAAACGTCTTTTGTATATTTTCAATAATATATTAATATTGTACACGGAATTCCATACATAAGTGTTAGATGAAAGATGAAATTAGGCATCAAGGGTGCTATTATTTGATAACGTCGCTGCCTATTATGGAACGGCCGATAAATAACGGTATTCTATGATAACGGTGGAGCTTGATAACCACGATAGTAAACGTTAGGTTAAAAGTCCATCCCTAGTGACATTTGTAGTTATAAGTTGTGCGTAATTTGTGTATTCTATGTGTGCGTGTGTTACGCGTTTGAAATTTTCATCGGACTGCAAAAACAAAGGTAGAAATGTAGACAATTGTTTGGATACATTACTGATTTTACTTTTCCTATCTTTATTGAGTCTTGTGGTATTGATTTCGCGATCGAATGACGGGCTGACAGTGGCTGGCAGTTATTAAAACGTTCGGTGCTCAAAGTTGTTGCAATTTCTTTTAAAGTGGTCAATAAAGACAATCCATTTTGCGATAACAATGACAAAATAACAATTCTGTTAATATTTGCTACGATATAATAAGTGGGGGATTGTTCAGTTTTGGATTTCAGTGAAGTTAAACGCAATTTTCGTGTGTAGTATGTATAGGTTAGTTTGTGACATTTACAAAGAACCATCAGTTGTGTATCCATATTATTTTTAAATGACATTAGACTTAAAATATTATATATACAATCAATTCATTAGAGCATGACAATTGTTATTTATAAATATTTTATATTGCGGATATCTATTTTGTTTTTTTTACAATACAAATAAAGTACAGTACAATTTTACTATTCTTTCAATCAATAAATTTGCCTTAATCCTTTATTATTTCTCTCATGTAAAATGTTTCATACAGTGGTTGAAAGATAAGATACAACTTGTATCTTATTTTACGACCATTTTATGAAATATTTTACATGAGAAAATATGGAATATCGAAAATATATATATTTGAAATTCCCGCCGTTAATTTTTCGCTATAGTAAAACTCTAACACAAGAGATGGCGCTCGGAAATTTTAATTTATGTGGTTCAAATTTTGATCAACTTGTTTGTATGGCGGCTTGCGTTCTTTAATTAGTGTATTCTATGATCGGGTCTACTTCAGTGAATGTTTAAATCTTGATAGACTTACACCGAACAAGTCCAGATCCCGTCTTGAGTTTACAATACGACATAATCGAGACAATGGGGCATGAAAACCATAGTTAGTTTTGTGGTGACTAAGGAACAGCGCGTAATTATTTCTCAACCTACGGACTGGAATACAAAAAGTCACTTGAGTCAGTAAAGATGGTGCATCTATCATGCCATTTAACTATTTCAATTTGAAAAAATGGAATCAATGTTAGATCTACGCTTTTGAAGGCTAGAGATTCTCAACATTGAGTCCATATCTTCATAGGTGTAATCATCTCTCCCCAGACCGATCATCCATGCTACTTTTCTGAGTAGGCGGTGTTGCTCCGATTCAATTTGGTTGATACGGCCTACATAGGAGGAGAGGACGAACAAGTGAGCAGAAAAGAGTTTTTAATATAAGTGGATTAGAAAAATATTTTGATATTCTGTTAATAAAACCTAGTAGTTTTAAAGAAAGATGTATACATTCTGTTCATACATATTAAAAATAAAAGCTATGCTACAAAAAAAGTCTCAATGGAATATCGATTAACGCTTCGTTAATTTTACAGGACGACGAATTAACATTATATTTTTGAATTCAAATGGAATTTTGACGTGAAAATTGTTAATTTTTGACAACATTTTGAAATGAATACAAATACTTGTATAATGATTTAATAAAACGATATTATGTGTTACTATTAATTGGTTTTTATTATATAAAATAGAACTTACCTACACTACCTGGTTTCGGGAGTAACGTTCTCCCATCGACTGGTGAAAAGACACTAAATTAGAATACAGGTGTTATACAGAAAAATTTAATGGCAATACTTGAGAATCTAGACACAAGGGTAACATAAATATTAATACAAGAACAAAACTACTTTAAGGGAGAATTTACTAATAAAACACATTTTATATAAATCACTACGAAATAATAATAACCATAGTATTGTATTTTAATGGAAATTTTGTTAGGTATCTTTTTCAAATATGTACATCATAGTCATACCTACACTAATAAAATATATTGTTTTAATTACATAACATGTCCTTGTTGATACCAGAGATCGTGACGTGGGTAGATTAACATTTATGTCGAATTCATCTTCGATTACTTAGTATCGTGAAGAATTTGAATCGTGGTTTTAATTTTTTTTGGAAGAGACAATATTATGTAATTTGTTAGAGAAAATAAAATTGCTTCATACACCACATGGTTAAGGTAAACCTTTTCTTTTTATCAGAATGAGTTCTAATGTGCCTTTTTAAATTACCCCTTGGAGCGAATATAGATTTACACTGGGAACATAAAAAGGGTTTTTCACCAGAATGAGTTCTCATGTGCACTTTTAAACTACCTCTTTCATAAAACATTTATTCGCACTGGGAACATGAAAAGGGTTTTTCGCCAGAATGAGTTCTAATGTGCGCAATCAAATGACCTCTCCGTGAGAATGTAGATTCACATTGGGAACATGAAAAGGGTTTTTCACCAGAATGAGTTCTCATGTGACGTTTTAAATTACCTCTATCAGAAAATGTAGATTCACACTGGGAACATGAAAAGGGTTTTTCACCAGAATGAGTTCTCATGTGCACTTTTAATGTACCACTTTCAGAAAACGTAGATTCACACTGGGAACATGAAAAGGGTTTTTCACCAGAATGAGCTCTCATGTACCTTTTTAAATTACCTCTAACAGAAAATTTAGATTCGCACTGGGAACATGAAAAGGGTTTTTCACCAAAATGAGTTCTCATGTGACTCTTTAAACTATCTCTTATGGAAAATTTAGATTCACACTGGGAACATGAAAAGGGTTTTTCACCAGAATGAGTTCTCATGTGCCTCTCTAAATTACCTCTTTGAGAAAATGTAGATGCACACTGGGAACATGAAAAGGGTTTTTCACCAGAATGAGTTCTCATGTGCCTCTTTAAACTACCTCTTACAGAAAATTTAGATTCACACTGGGAACACGAAAAGGGGTTTTCACTCTTTATGGTATTAGTTGAGTTTCCTGTCATCTTTTTTGGAAAATATCTTGAGAGATTTTTTGATCTTTTTTCAGAATATTTTGGTTTACTTCGGGCTTTTTTTTTTACCTTAAAAGATAAATTTATTTATTGAATGTGTATAAATAAAAGATTCATATTTATGGTCAAGTACTGCCAAATAAGTGAAAATCTGGGTATTGCCAGTACCGTTACGAATGTGAACAATAGTATTAAAAAATATAAACGAGTAAGTAAAATCTAAGTACAGTTAATTAGATATTTTTTATATTAGTTTGGTTTAATGGCATAAAGAATATGAAAATACAACTTTACTACGATTGTTGAAAAAACACCAGAATATTGAGCATGGATTGTTCCGTTCTCGTTCCGTTCCCTGAATATTATTATCCTCCATTTTATATGAGGTCAAAAGAACGTAGGTACAGTAAATGGTTTTTAATTATTCACCAGACTCACCTTCAGTGTTGCGAGAGGATTCCAAACATTCTTGTTTTATGTCGGGAAGATCGATATCGATTTCCGTGAATATTAAAATATCGCTCTCTATATGATACAACTGTTCTGTACTGGTCCCTGGTTCAGCTTTCACGGTAGCAACAGATAGCTCCTCGCTTCTGTGGGGACACGGAGCCCCTTCCTCAGTATGGAGACTTCTTTATCTTCTAAATTTCTTGACTGTCCGACTCTACTCTGTCCGATTTTAAAAATGTTTGTGGCAGTTCCGACGCATGAATGGAATTTACTCTTTGATGAAAAAAAGGTGCGATCGTTATGTTGGATATCCAATATAAACTCTATATTCGAATCAGGTCGCCCATAACACCTTAAAACGATACCAATACGATCTTCATTTTATGAAAAAAGTGTGTGCCCGCCATCTTGGATTAAAAAAAAATGCTAAATTCAAAATCAGGACGCCCGTATTGTCTTAAAACGATACCCATCATCATTTTATGAATAAAATGTTTGCCTGCCATCTTGGATTTGAAAATAAACTCTTAATTCGAAATCAGTACTCGAATACGCCCTTAAAACGATACCCACCTTCATTTTATAAAAAAAAGGTGCGTCCACCATCTTGGATTTTAAAATAACCTCTAAATTCGAAATCAGAACGCTCGTTACCATTAAAAATGATACCCATCTTCATTTTATGAAAAAAGGTGCGTCCGCCATCTTGGAACTCGAAATCAGAGCCCCCAAGAACCATTAAAACGATACCCATCTTCATTTTGTAAAAAAAAGGGGACGACCGCCATCTTGGATTTAAAAATAAACGCTAAATTAGAAATCAGGACCCTTAAAACGATACCAAACATCATTTTATGAAAAGAAAGTTAAGTCCACCATCTTGGAATAAAAAATAAACGCTAGATTCGAAACCAGGGTCCCCAAAAACCCTTTTAAAACGATAACTAAAAATTATTTTATGAAAAAAAAGTTGGGTCCGCTATCTTGAATTTTAAAATAAACGCTAAATTCGAAATCAGGACCCTTAAAAACCCTTAAAACGATACCCAGCTTTATGTTATGAAAAAAAAATGCGCCTGCCATTTTGGAATTCAAAAAGTCCATAGGTATGCTTTACATGTGAAGCAATTATGTAATGGTTATGATAATTATTAATTTTTTAAAAATGAAAAGTCATTCGGCATTATACAAATAGAATATATATTTTTCGGGAATTGTGCGAGTCCATATGTTCGCCTCGTAGCACAGTGGTAGCGCATTTAGCTACCGTGTATGAGGTCGCCGGTTCGATTCCCGTAGAGGGTCAAGATAAAATATGATTAATTTACATGTTATTTTCATATTAATATTTCATGTGCGATACCTTGGACTGGGACTGAAGCGTAAGACTGATCATCCTACTTTCATGGAATAAAATGATCAAATACACACTGTACTGTACTCGGTGTATCGATGCCACCGTTGGGTGCGGATAAGGGAAAGTAGTAGTAGCAAATGCTCCAAATTTCAAACTAAGATTCTTGTTGCTCAAAGAAGAAATAAAAACTCTAGGTAGGCTACCTAATAATATAAACTACAAACGAATTATAAAGTAGGTACTTTTCTTTAACTAATTCGCTGTCTGTTAATGATTTTATTCAAGAGCTATAAAAATTATTACAGAGTAAACTTAAAATATTCAATAGTAAAAAAATAATGTTTTGAAAACGTTAATAACTTTTTTGTTTTCCCAGCTAGAAACGATTTTTAGGTGTCGTTGAACAGGGAATATTGTCTTCTTTCTATTTATTGCAAAAACAGAGCTCTGCAAAGTTATTCTCGATCAGGAGAAGTCCTTGTCAAACGATTTTTTTTCTAATAGAGAAAAACTGACGATGATGCTAACGCAGAAATCTTGCACTAAAAAACATTTTCGTAGGTAAAAAATGCACTCGATAGCTCAAAACCAATTCACGGCACTAATTTATTGTGAAAAAAGTCCGAATCGGGGTGTAAATAAATTTAAAAATGTAATTGAAAGTTCGAGGTGTCAAAAAGTAAATTGTATACATGATGAAAACGACATTAGCGCCTTTTGCTGTACAGCATGACGACATTTTTTTATAAACTTTAAGAACGGTACTATCGGTTTACATGGTGTATCTAAAATTCACCCGGAACTGTCACTAAATTATATCAAATACACTTATACAAAAATTATAAAATGGATGTTATAATGCAGGAACCTTTTCAGGGGTGAATAAAAACAACTCTCAAGAATAACTTATTGCAATCGGATATGCAGTTTACGAATCCATAGAGGACAAACAAACAGACAAACATACATTCATTTTTATATGTATAGAAGAAGAAAATAGATAGAAGATTAAATAACTAAAAATGGTGAAAGCAGAAAAAAAAAGTAATAAAAGAACAAAACAACTTTGTACAGGGTAAAACGAGATTTTTTTCTAGCTTTGGAACGACCCTTGAAAGGTAATGAACTTTAAGGGAGAATTTACTAATAAAAAACATTTCATATAAATCACTACGAAATAACAATAACCATAGTATTGTATTTTCATGGAAATTTTGTTTGGTATATTTATCAAATATGTACATCATAGTCATACCTACACTACTATAAAATATTGTTTTAATTACATAACATGTCCTTGTTGATACCAGTGATCGTGACGTGGGTAGATTAACATTTTATGTCAAATTCATCTTCGATTACTAAGTAAGACTTTGAATCTTGGTTTTTTATTTATTGGAAGACATAATATGTAATTTGTAAGAGAAAATTCTGGAAAGGTATCAGTCAAAATTGCTCCATACTCCACAGCCATGGTTTAGGTTAACATTTTCTTTTTATTAGAATGAGCTTTCATGTGCCTTTTTAAATTAGAACTTTCAGAAAAAGTAAACTCACACTGGGAACATTTAAAAGGTTTTTCACCAGAATGAGTCCTCAAGTGCTTTATTAAAGTACCTCTTACAGAAAACGTAGATTCAGACTGGGAACATGAAAAGGGTTTTTCACCAGAATGAGTGCTTAAGTGCACTTTTAAATGTTGCCTTCGAGAAAATGTAGATACACACTGGGAACATGAAAAGGGTTTTTCACCAGAATGAGTTCTCATGTGATCTTTTAAATGACATCTTTGAGAAAACAAAGATTCACACTGGGAACATGAAAAGGGTTTTTCACCAGAATGAATTCTCATGTGCCTCCTTAAACTACTCTTTCAGAAAACGTAGAATCACACTGGAAACATGAAAGGGGTTTTTCACCAGAATGAGTTCTCATGTGCGCTTTTAAAGTAGAACTATGGGAAAATGTAATTTCGCACTGGGAACATGAAAAGGGTTTTTCACCAGAATGAGTTCTCATGTGACGTTTTAAATTACCTCTTTCAGAAAATGTAGATTCACACTGGGAACATGAAAAGGGTTTTTCACCAGAATGAGTTCTCATGTGCACTTTTAAAGTACCACTTTCAGAAAACGTAGATTCACACTGGGAACATGAAAAGGGTTTTTCACCAGAATGAGCTCTCATGTGCCTTTTTAAATTACCTCTAACAGAAAATTTAGATTCGCACTGGGAACATGAAAAGGGTTTTTCACCAAAATGAGTTCTCATGTGACGTTTTAAATTACCTCCATCAAAAAATGTAAATTCACACTGGGAACATGAAAAGGGTTTTTCACCAGAATGAGTTCTCATGTGCACTTTTAAAGTACCACTTTCAGAAAACGTAGATTCACACTGGGAACATGAAAAGGGTTTTTCACCAGAATGAGCTCTCATGTGCTTTTTTAAATTACCGTTAGAAAATGTGGATTTACATTGGGAACATGAATAGGGTTTTTCACCAGAATGAGTCCTCATGTGCACATTTAAATTACCTCTTTGAGAGAATGTAGATTCACACTGGGAACATGCAAAGAGTTTTTCACTTTTTTTAGTATTTGTTGAGTTTTCCTGACATCTTTTTTGGACAATATTTTGAGAGATTTGTTGATCTGGAGATTTGAGACGAGTTTTTATAAATTTCTTCAGAATATTTCAGTTTACTTCTGCTTTTTATTTTACCTTAAAAGAAAAAATTTTTTATTGAATGTGTATAAAGAAAAGATTCATATTAATGGCTCAGGACTGCCAAATAAGTGAAAATCTGGGTATTGCCAGTCCTGTTACGAATGTGAACAATTGTATTAAAAAATATACACGAGTAAGTAAAATCTAAGTACAGTAAATATAGGAAGTATCCTATAAAGGTAGATATTTTTATGTTAGTTTGGATTTATGGCATAAAGAATATGAAAATACAAGTATACTACGATTGTTGAAAAAACACCGGAATATTGAGCATGGATTGTTCCGTTCTCGTTCCGTTCCCTGAATATTATGATGCTCCATTTTATATGAGGTCAAAAGGACGTAGGTATAATTAATGGTTTTAATAATTCACCAGACTCACCTTTAGTGTTGCGAGAGGATTCCAAACATTCTTGTTTTATATCGGGAAGATCGATATCGATCTCCTTGAATATTAAAATATCGCTCTCTATATGATACAACTGTTCTGTACTGGTCCCTGGTTCAGCCTTCACGGTAGCAACAGATAGCTCCTCGCTTCTGTGGGGACACGGAGCCCCTTCCTCAGTACGGAGACTTCCTTCTACATCACTAGTTCCTGGTTCAGATTTCACGTAGGCAATACTTGGCTCCTTCCCTTGTTCTGATTTCACACCGGACTCCTCGCTGATGTCGAGCCAAGGCGCCCCTTCCCCAGTATGGAGAATATCTCCTACATAGCTAGTCCCCGGTTCAGCCTTGACTTGAACTGAAACGATCTCCATCTGCTCCATGTTGTATTGGTTCAATCTGAAGACGAATCCCTGCAAATTGGAAATTGTGGCTGTTACAGTTTTTATAAAATTCCTTTATTATAATATAATTTGTAATTTTAAACTACATATCTACATATGCGGCCTCCGTAGCGTAGTGGCTAAGGCTTACGATACGGAGGTACTGGGTTCGATTCCTGGTGAGAACACAAAAATAAAAGTGTTATTTCTCAAGCCTGGGTGTTTGTGATCTTGTTTCCCTCCGTAATTAGGCCCCCTTGAATTGTTGCGGTGGAATTAAAAAGAAATATCTATATACATATATATTTACACCGTGTCCCACGATGAGACTGCGAAACTCCGGAGGATGATTGTTCATGGTATTCTGAGAAAAAAAAAATTTTTGATCCGGGCATTTTTAATAATTAATTTTAAAAAAGTATTAATAAAAAGCGACTAGTGTAATACTGGCTTCTGTTTGAAATGCTAGCGGTGGCGGGGTGGCGGTGGGCGGGGAGGAGTGGGGATCCGCTCTGGTCACCGTACGCCTTGCCTTGTACGGACATTCAAAATTTGAATTTCATATCTGAATCTTTAGTCTATATTTCAAAAATATGTGATTTCAAATATTTTATTTGTGGTTTCAAATTGTTTTCGAATCGCGCGGCGATAGGTTGTCTGTTTTGTTTCTGTTTTTTGAGTGCTTTAAACACGAGTTCGTGATGGATTGCCGCCATTATTCTTCAAAAGAAAATGCTGATATGCACTTTGTGTATGGTTTCTGCAATGGAAATGCACAAGCGAGTGTTTGAGAGTATGCAAGACGCTTCCGAGTTTTTTTTTTTTTTTTCGAATTTCAAAAAGGCGGGTTGTGGAATCGGTGCTCCGGTACATACATATTAAGCACAAAAAATTTGGATTCAATATCTTATATGCAAATTGTGCCCCAAAGCTCTTGAAATATCACAAATATTCAAAAAAGTGGGTAGTGCAATAACTGGTTTTGTATAAATTCTAACAGTAAATTATACAATTTCTCACTTGCTATTAACTAACGATAAACACAACTAAAGAATAATAGTGAAAGAACCCTAAAAAAACATGTATTTACCCGCAAAACATCGTTGTCGATTAAGTAATTTTTCGCGCAAATTTGTTATGTTTTGTTTCACCTACGCGCCAAGATAGACTACGCGATGACCTGTGACTAATGAAAATGCATTAGTGACCTATATCATATACCAAAATACCTACTGCCGACTGCGACACGGCACAAATTCCAAGTACATAAACACACCACATTTTACATCAAAACGAATTTACACGTGCGTTTCATTAGTTACCGTTTTTACTGTTCCGCGATCGAGTGAAGCCAAAACAATGAGTTTACGTAGTGAGGACAAAAAATGTCCCTTGTTTGGAGGTGGAAAAGTCTTAGCAGCTGCTGTGTTACCGACGCATGAAGACATTATGAAATATTTCATTCACGTCACACATTCAAAGGGAAATAGAAAGAATTCGACAAATGAGGCTTATGAAATTGTTACCACTGCAATAGAAGACATTTGCAAACGAGCGTCCATACCGATCGTGGAACATCGCACGATCCTGGCACGATTAAAAGTGTATAATGAAAAATGTCGTTCAATTCTGAAACCATATAAAGAAAGGAAGCACAATCAGAGCTACCTTAAGAAACTGGATGATTTTAAAAGAGACAGCAAGCGATTGTTTGATGTGGCTACATGTAAATGCAGATCGTTCAGTTTTTGTGTCTGTGCGTATGATCGGAAAGTACCTAATCAAGAAAGAAAGTTTTTGACAGACCAAAGAACTGTGCTCTGCTGTATGTGGCCCCGAAAGACGGGAAGGATGGATAAAAAATAGGTTGGAATCCTGTAAAATTATGCCGATTTTCAATACCAAGAGAGAGTACAAAACTAAGTAATTTTAAGAAATTTACCATATTTTCGATCATTTAAAAAAAAAAATCTTGTTTTATTTGTGTAAACTGTTTAACTTTATTGCTTTGTCGGTATTCAACAAATAATATTAATAAATAAAATATATAAAAATACGTATAGTTTTTTTTTTACTGATTTTAATTTGAACCCCTGTTTTTGGACTTTTTGGTTTTTTTCAGTGGCTTTGGGGCACAATTTCCACTAAAAATATCGAGATCCCGTCATAGTGTCTTTTGTTTGTATTCCTATGGAGCACCGATTCCCCACCCCGCCCAAATCAAAATCCCAAAAAAAAATTCACGCTCCACCCTAATGTTTAACGTTTTCGCGATCACAATGGAACACGCGTTAAAAGTTATCGATCGGGATTATTAAACGAGCGCATACTAGTCGCGAGCCATTTCCCGAGATATATCTTATTCGCACAAGTCTTCATTCAATCTTTATTATAATTTAGCCGGTTTTCGGCAAGCCAAATATTGAGAAAAGCAGTCGACATAATAAAAAATCCGACAAGCGCGATGATTTGACGTTTGACGTAAGGCCGCGATATAGCGTAGATCGGCTCCGCTCGGCTCAGATCGTCAATGCTCGGCTCAGCGATCGCGGTATTGAACACTTTCGCGTATAACAAATATTCCGAAAACGTGCATATGGAGAGTATTCAAGAGGTACAATATGCACCCATACCATTTGCGTGCGGCACAAGGGCTCCTACCTGCAGATAATTTTTCCCGCGTAACTTACTGCCAATGGTCACTAGCTCGTCAATTGGAAGATTCTCAGTTTTTTAGAAACATTCTTTGGACAGACGAGTCCTTATTTACAAATGAAGGCATGTTTAACCAGCATAACATTCACGAATGGTCTGAAATCAATAATAAAAACACTAGAGTGACTTCGAAACAACTTCGATTTTCCATCAACTTGTGGGCGGGAATTGTTAACAACACGATAATCGGACGTTCGTTCTGCCTGAGCGATTAAATTCTCGGAATTATCTGGATTTTTTACGAGAAGACTCGTAAAAAACTTAGTAAAGACCTTCGTAAAGACCTTTTTACTGGAAGATGTGGATTTGGATACAAGGCGACGCATGTGGTTCCAGCACGACGGTGCCCCGGCTCATTACGGGGCTATCGTTAGAAATTTTTTAAATGAAAAGTTTTATGGAAAATGGATTGGACGTGGGAGTAATTCGCCGTGGCCACCGCGAAGTCCAGACCTAACACCACTAGATTTTTTTTTCTGGGTACTTTTAAGGAGAAAGTTTATAAAAAAGTAGTGCAAACGCGGGAGGAGTTATCACTACGAATCGAAGAAGCGACAAATGAAATGAAAAATTTAAATTTTGACCTAAATAATCAAATTTTATTACGACTGCATACATGCTTACAATGTGATGGCGGACATTTTGAAAATAAATTGCATTAAAAAAAAACTGTTTTTTTGTTTACCTACACATATTATTTTACATTATTATTATTATTTATTATTTGTCCGAATCGTAGCATAGTGGTAGTGCACTTGGCTACCGTGTATGAGGTCGCGGGTTCGATTCCCGTAGGGGTTAACATGAAATATTTATTTACATGTGATTTTCATATTAATATTTCATGTGTGATACCTTGGAGTGGTACTGAAGCTAGAGACTGATCACTGATCATCCTACCTTCATGTAATAAAATGACACGGCACTTCGTGTACCAATGCTGAGTCCTATGCACGATTGGGTGCGGATAAGGGAAAGTAGTAGTAGTAGTAGTACTATTTTACATGTACAATTTGTAGTATCTAGTTGCTAGTTGCTGTGAAAAAATATGCAAAAGTGAAAACAATTCTTGGTAATTGGAACCCATTTCCTAAATAAAAATAGCGATGTTTTTTTTTTTTTTTATTTTTTATTTCAAAAATACATTTTACATGTATTCCCCATGAGTTACAATAAACTCATTTTGGGCAAGTTACTAGGCAAGTAGGTACCAAGTACGTATTGATACGAGATCACTACGCGATCTTATTGGTTCACGGTCCAATAGGGATGCGCTTCGCTTCGCGCTTATTGGTGGAGGTCACGTGGTGTGAGCCATTTCAAAAATGGACGGTATTACACGCGTGAATTTTTATTCATGTTTTAATCATTTTTTTAAGAAATTAGAATTGAGTTTTTTGAAAAACTTTATTAGATTTTTTTCTCAGAATATCATGAATAATCACCCTCTGGAGTTTCGCGGTCTCGTCGTGGGACACGGTGTATACATATATCTGTATTGTAGATATGTAGCTGCATCTTGATCATGTTTTACTATATGAAGGCAAGTTGATCAGTCAAACGCTTCAGTAATACCAGTCCAAGTCATCACACATGAAATATTAATATAAAAAACATTTTTTTTTAAATAGAAAGGAAATTGTAACATAGAATTTTTGTTTTGTATAAATAGAAATCTATGCAATCTCATAATATTTGCACATATTTCAAGTTATGAATACTATTTTCAATAAAGCCTAAGCGGCTTGTGCTTGAAAAATAGGAATCAAGTCAAGCTCAGAATAAGTTGGTGAGAGTACACATCTGCAGTGCACATCGCTAGCTCTACTAACCTTACTCATAACCTCACATTTAGTTGTGTAGTGGAATACTGCTCTAGAGAAGTAAGTAAATACCTTTATAGCGCTTCTTCACGAGCGGGAATCCTTCAGTTGTAACTAGTATAGTCGTAACAGGGGCCAACAATCTTTGTACGGGGAAATATCATAGAACAATGCGCTCTGACACTTCTCCTACGTCACTTCTCATGGGCTAATTACATAGATATCGTTTCCATAGACAAAATCTCTGCAGACTAACCATACAAGTACCTACATTTTATCATTTTTAGGGGATAAAAGTTACAAAAAAAAAAATAGCTCCGATATCTGGAGAACATTCGAAAGAATAATAAAGAATTCTCTTCTTTAGCCTGATCTGCGGTCAGGTGCGAGGGTAATAAATTTATCATGATATATACTTTTTTAATCTGTTTTAAGTAACAACGTAAAAAACGACATATAAGCCAGTAAAGCATTACCTGTAATCTGTATGCTGAAGGCCGCTATAAATTTTGATGATTAAAAACCATTCAACAGCAACAGACTAGCAGCTCTAAGTGTTATCGGATGGACGGCTCGGGGCCTAGCAGCCGCGAGCCTCGCTGGGGAGTTTACAGTATTTGACTAGCAGCTTCCATCGGGGTTTCAGCTACAAGCTGCGGGGGATGAAACGGCCAAAACGGCAGCAGCAGCGTGTCTCTGCCCGAGACGCTGGTCACAGCAAGACAATGTGAATCGGGTCGACCTCACCTGAGCACAGCGGCAACAATCATGGATCGCTCTCAGATGGTGGGAGGGTAGTTCCATCGGCGATTGCCGCGAACTTGACTCGAAATACTTATTAATATTACTGCAGATGATGAAGATATTGTTTGATATCTTTTTACTAAGAATATCGGGCGTGGAAGTGGATTGGCCATAGAGGAAGTGCTGCCACTCTGAAGCTTTTAATGAATACGAATAATATGTATTGGTACCGTAGGTACTTGTAAGGTTTTACCACCTTACAGAAAACTACTTTCCATAACCTTAACATAATAACGCAACTCCCTACTACTTTCCCTTATCCGCACACAATGGTGCATAGGGCACTATTACTCCACATCATTTCATTACATGAAGGTAAGATGATCAGTCATACGCTTCCGTACCAGTCCAAGGTATCACACATGAAATATTAATATGTAAATCACGTGTAAATAAATATTTCCCCGCGATTACTTGGAACAATATTAACTTTGTTTAAAGGAAAGGAATCAATAAGAACAACAAAACCCTATTCCCTTGCCCATCATATTCATAAAAAGATTTGAACAATGAAATATTTAAGAACATGGAAAATTATTTTTAATCGAATATGCAAATAGAAAATATGTATTGAAAATACCTAAACGTAAAAACTTACCTATTTATAATAACACTTTTCATATAAATCGCTATGAAATAAAAAAATAAATAACAATAAATTGCACACAACTAATAAAAATTTATATAATTGTATAATTATGTCTTAAAAATGTACACACACACGCACTTTAAAACATTAAGTAATATATGGCCGTTCACCCGTAGATAATTACTTAAAATGGTGAATGCCGTCAGTGGGAAAAAAAATCCCTGAAAAGAACAAAACTACTTTTTTACAGGGCCGTACAAACAAGATTTTTTTCTAGCTTTGGTACGACCCTTGAAAGTTAATGAATCTTTAAGGGAGAATAAACTAATAAACACATTAAATCACTACGAATTAATAATAACCATAGTATTGTATTTAGTAATGTATTTTTTTGGTATATTTATCAAATATGTACATCATATATCATACCTACACTAATATAATATAATATATTGCATTAATTACATAACATGTCCTTGTTGACACCAGTGATCGTGACGTGGGTAGATTAACATTTATGTCAAATTCATCTTCGATTACTAAGTATCGTGAAGAATTTGTGCCTCTTTAAACCACGCCGCCTTTACTTTCAGAAAACGTAGATTCACACTGGGAACATGAAAAGGGTTTTTACACCAGAATGGATTCATGTGCCGTTTTAAATTGAACTTTTCAAAAAATTAGATTCACACTGGGAACATGAAAAAATGCATTTTTTACCAGAACATGTTCTCATGTGCGCATTAAAATGACCTCTTTGAAAAATGTAGATTCACACTGGAACATGAAAAAGGTTTTTCACCAGAATGATTCTCATTTCTCATGTGACTTTTAAACTACCTCTTTCAGAAAATGTAGATTCACACTGGAACATGAAAAGGGTTTTTCACCAGAATGAGTTCTCATGTGCTTTCTTTAAAGTACCTCTTCGAGAAAATGTAGATTCACACTGGGAACATGAAAAGGTTTTTTTCACCAGAATGAGTTCTCATGTGCTTTTTTAAAGTACTACTCTTTCAGAAAACGTAGATTCACACTGGGAACATGAAAAGGGTTTTTCACCTGAATGAGTTCTCATGTGCCTATTTAAACTACCTCTTTCAGAAAATGTAGATTCACACTGGGAACATGAAAAGGGTTTTTCACCAGAATGAGTTCTCATGTGCCTTTTTAAAGTACCTCTTTCAGAAAATGTAGATTCACACTGGGAACATGAAAAGGGTTAGGGTTTTTCACCAGAATGAGTTCTCATGTGCACATTTAAAATTACCTCTGTGAGAAAATGTAGATTCACACTGGGAACATGAAAAGGGTTTTTTCACCTTTTTTTAGTATTTGTTGAGTTTCCTGACATCTTTTTTGGAGAATATTTTGAGAGATTTGTTGATCTGGAGCTTTGAGACGAGTTTATATAACTTTTTTCAGAAGGGTTTTTCAGAAGTTTCCTGCTTTTTCGGTCTTGAGAAAAATTTGCTTTTTTTTTAAAGATTCAGATTAAAAGACTGCCAAATTTATTTATTGGGAATTGTGTCCTTATTGAATGTGTAACATAATTGTATTAAAAATATACACGAGTACGTAAAATCTAAGTACAGTAAAAAGGTAGGAAATATCCTATAAAGGTAGATATTTTTATGTTAGTTTGGTTTAATGGCATAAAGAATATGAAAAAACAACTTTACTCCGATTGTTTAAACAACACCAGAATATTGAGCATGGATTGTTCCGTTCTCGTTCCGTTCCCTGATTATTATTATCCTCCATTTTATATGAGGTCAAAAGGACGTAGGTACAATTAATGGTTTTTAATTTTCACCAGACTCACCTTCAGAGTTGCGAGAGGATTCCAAACATTCTTGTTTTATATCGGGAAGATCGATATCGATCTCCGTGAATATTAAAATATCGCTATATATGATATGATACAACTGTTCTGTACTGGTCCCTGGTTCGGCTTTCACGGTAGCAACAGATAGCTCCTCGCTTCTGTGGGGACACGGAGCCCCTTCCTCAGTATGGAGACTTCCTTCTACATCTCCAGTTCCTGGTTCAGATTTCACGTTGGCAATATTTGGCTCCTTCCCTTGTTCTGATTTCACACCGGACTCCTCGCTGATGTCGAGCCATGGCGCCCCTTCCCCAGTAGTTGGATTGTTCAATCGGAAGACGAACTCCTTAAAATTGGAAATTCGTGTCTGTTACTGTGTTTTTAAAATACCTTTATTATGATATAAATTGTAATTTTAAACTAAATATTTTCAGTTCTTAATTAATATTCTTCATTAGGTAAAGAATTTGATAAACTACGTTTCTGACTAAACTGCTCATCTCTGTTAATTTTTTTTTTTTATTCTTTATCAACTATTACTTTCCCTTATCCACATCCAATGGTGTAAAGGGCACTGCATTGGCAAATCAAGTGCAGTGTATCTTGATAATATTTTACTACTTGAAGGCAAGTTGATCAGTCTAACGCTTCAGTATTATTAGTCTAAGGTGAACACATGAATCATTAATATAAAAATCTTTAATTTTAGTAATAATAGAAAAGAAAATGTATAACATAGAATTTTCGTTTTGTTATAAATGGAAATCTGTGCAATCTCATGATCATCATCATACTATATCCGCTCCCTATGTGGAGCAATATGGATCCCACAAACTGTCTCCAGGCCAAGCGATCGGCCGCCAGCTTCCGTGCATCCTCCCAGGTCGAGTCCACGTCCCGCAGCTCTGACGAATCGTCAACAGTGGACGACCAGGACGCCGAGAACCTGATGCCTTGTAAAGTAGGCAAAGTATGGTGGCGGCTCTCGGGAGGCATACGTAGTATATGGCCTAGCCAGCCGAAACGCCTTCGCCGGATGACAGTAGATACCAAGGGTTGCTGTGTCCGTTGCCTCACCTCCAAAGTCAAACCACCGCACACCTAAAAATTCTTCTAAGACACCTATTCTCTGCATCAGAAGTCTGCTATCTTGGGCCTTGGTTCGGTGCCACGATTCGCAGTGCATAGAGGAGAACAGTGTGTGATGCAGAAGTTATAAAGGCGGATTTTGATTTAACGAGTAAACAATCCGATCTCCAAACTTTCAAACTGATATCTCATGAAATTCGCACATATTTCAATTTGTAAAATATATTTTAAATAAAAATAGGAATCAAGTCATGGCAGAGTGGAGGAATATGATACTAATTTCAAGGTCGGGGGTGCGTTTGTTATATAGGTCCTTAACTCTGCAGCACTTAAACTAACAACAACTATGATTACTATTTAATTTTCTGTGGGAAAGAAAAGGAAAAATGATTCGACCTTTTCCCGGATATATATATACTTTTTTTAATTGCTTAAAATGTGTTGAATGTGTGTTAAATTTAAATCGTCTTTCTTATTCGTCTTTTTGATTGTGCAATAAGTATGTAATTAAAAATGTGAATAATACCGGTCCCAAAATGAGTTTTTTATAACTCCTGGGATTATAATACATGTATGTTTTATAAGATTTTTTTAAGAAATAAAAAAAAAAAAATATTTTCAAAAATCTATCGTCATGTTCAACATAGTTAGTATTTGTAATAAGCGTAGTACCGCGCCGGCGCTGACAGCCTGTCACCTGGAGAGCTCAGAATAAGTTGGTGAGAGTACACATCGCTAGCTCTACTAACCTTACTCATAACCTCACATTTAGTTGTGTAGTGGAACACTGCTCTAGAGAAGTAGGTAAATATCTTTATAGCGCTTCTTCACGAGCGGGAATCCTTCAGTTGTAACTAGAATAGTCGTAACAGGGGCCAACACTCCTTATAGGGGGAAATTTTATCACTAGAACAATGTGCTCTGTCAGATATCGTAATTATGAAGAAATCGTTTCCATAGACGAAATCACTGATAATAAAACAATATAAGTACTTACCTGTTATCATTTTTAGGGGAGAAAAGTTACTAAAGTCAAAAACAAGTCCGATCTCTGGAGACTGTTCTAAAGAATGTTGTCTCTTTTTTTAAACCTCAACTGCATCCAGTTACGAGGGAAATAAATTAATGAAAGCTCAACATTTTATTAAAAACCTTTTCCTTTAAAAGAAGAAAAATTGTCCAATGTTTTTTATTTTTCTGTTAAATTTAATTATTGGAGTTTGGGCGCGGTTTTGTTTCTTCATCGACGATATCAACTAACTTACTAACTAACCATCATGCCATTTCCCAGTAGGGGTAGGCAGAGAGGATAGAACTCCATACCACTCTGTCCTGACATACTTCCTTTCCTTCCTCAACATTCATACATGCACAAACGCCGATTATTCCGACTTTTTACATGTCCACTTTCAAGTACTTGGTCATGCCATGTCTTTCTCGGCCTTACTCGGCTTCTAAATGCAGGCACACTTGCATTGAATTTTCTTTTAGCCGTTCTTTCATGAGTTAATGCCAAATACGGTCGATAGTATACCATTTTTTTTATCGGGTAGTTCCTTGTGCGTTTAGATTCATTTTCTTTTTAGAAAATTCAAAGTCAAATTTGATTAAATGTGCCTTTTTGACAAACTTACCGCTCGCGCTGAGCAAAAACTGTTTTCGGTCCCGTGTAAAGTGCACATTAGAAACAGAAGAAGTTTATAATTGAAGCTTCCAAAGGTGCAAAATAATATAATGTATTTATTATTTAACCAACATGCGCACTGACACAGTAAAGACACTTATTCTAGAATACAAAAGAAGTCGGCAAAAAAGCCGAACATTATATTGAAACTTCACTTTTCAACCAAAAAACTGCCCCCGGGGAATTTTTGGAAAATTCCCAAAGTTTTTTGCTATAAAATATTTTTTTAAAAAAAAATTTTGGCAAAAAATAAAAAACAAAAAAGGGGGCCAAATTAAAGAACAAAATTTTTCCCAATTT